>WAAE01007726.1:130835-206606 GCA_013400495.1 Nicator chloris
CAAGGGATCCACAAATGCATCTGTCCTTATGAATCAGACAGTGAAGGTGCCTACAGTGTTTAACTAGTGCACTTCAGTCCTGATCAGTCTTTGCCACCCCAAATGGGACTCAAAAGTACCATCCTCCTTTACCCTTCATATCTTGAGAACTGGCTTAAAGGCAGGCACAGCCACATATATTGCTGCTCTTACAATTTCCCTCACTGCCTGGCTCTCCTAGGGAAAGGAAATCAAAAAGAGATTAAGAGGTTTCCCTTTCTTTCCCAGGGGCTGCCGCTGGGGAATCCCTTTCATCAGTGCTTCAGCAGGGCTACCCTGATGCATGTGTGAGTGTTGCCTAAGGTGTCCCACAGCACTGTACCCTCTCATGCAGCTTGGAGTAGCAAATGTGAAGGACTATGTCACTACAGGGCAGTTGTCAGGGGTTACTGATAACCTGGGCATGTAATTTAAGAAACACTTGTCCATTCCCCACCCTTATTGTCTGAGCCAGTGGCTGGGTAAGCGGCCCAAGGTCCAGAAATGGACTTAAGCAGACTGATACACCAAGTGGCCTGTGAACATGGGAGTGCTTGAGAATCTAAAGAGGAATGCATCCATTAAATAAGGATTTTGTTCAGAGGCAGAGAAATAATAAATACTCGGGTGGGGTATTTCTTTGCCCACAGACAATGCGATTTATACTCTGAAGACCTCTTAACCCAAAGTGACAGTGTTCTAAACAAGTAATTTTTTAAAGGTTGTTTGATCTATTGGGGACTCTTGCCTTTGTCCAAGGGAAGACTGAATGCTAATGCTGAAGTCAGTCATAGTTAACATGAGAGACAGCAGTTACAATGCAGGGGGAAAATATTATGACTCCCAGCCAGCATGCTGGCAGACCTGCCTTATAGGGAGATGAAGCGCCTGGATCTACATGGAAATCTATAGGCTGACATAAAAGTTAATTTAGCCTGACACCTATTATTTTGATTTTCAACAGTGATTTTTACATATTTCATTACCTAGAGACTCCAAATGATCTGCCAGGGGATGCAAAGTGAGTTTGGGAGCAAAGACAGAGAAAGTCCACTAGTCATTTCAGTAAGTGTTTCTGCTCAGTAAAAAGAAAACAGCAGAGGCCTCTGAATTTTCATTTTCCTCAAAAAATTTCCTTTTTTACTCTGAACTGGTGCCAATGTTTTTACAAGAATTATCTGAAAAAACCTCAGGGTAACCTCATCATCTCTTGTAGTCCATAGACCTCTGTGTACACGGAAGAGTTGCAGAGAGTCAGGCACATGTTCTTTACAATAGTTAAAACAGCACAGCTTTGCCTCCGGGTGCAGTTACACCAGTGTGGAAATCCTCTAAAAGGGTCTGGCTTTTCATGTACGAGGCTCATGCCAACATACTGCAACACAGAAATAAGACAAGAGTACTGCTTTAACTACTAGCATAAAATTATACTACTTTTATGAATAGAATAAGGGCACATCCTAGACAAACAACACAATTGTCACTTGAAACACCACTCACTATCAAAGGCCCAAACACAAAAAAAAAGTGCTGTAACTCTAGGTTTGAAACTGCCTTCTTATACATGACTTTCTTGCATTGTGTCCTTCACACTATTAATGACTGCCTCAAAACACCCAGGTTTCTCTTAAAAGGACCAGTGCAGCCTGAAGATATCTTGCAGTTCATCTGCGGTGAGCTCTAGGCTAAGCTCCTTCCAGAAGGGTGCAGACATACAGACTTCTCGACAATGACACAAACCCTGCTGTTCTCGCTGCTTACAGCACCTGGCTTATCCCTGCAGTAATTCCCCACGGTCCATTTGTGCTCCTTGCAGTGCACCCCCTGCTTTGTATTATCTCTGTGTATACGTGTGTTGACAAAGGGATTTATGTGAGAAGCCAAAATGCCCCCCGGACCATGAGCTCCACGTTCCACCGCCCTGCCGCGCTGCCAGCATCAACTCTCCACCTCGACTCGCTGTTGGAACCTCTCCCTTGTCCCCACAGTTCCGTGTGCCAAACGTGGAAGGACTGGCATCTGTAGGACTAGAGCGACTCACGTCCCTGTAACCAGCGGGAGGAGGGTACGGGGCTGTCCGCGGTTCTCCGCGGAACCCCGCTCCGACGGGCGACAAGCGAGCCCCACCGCGCCGGGCCCCGGCGCTCCCGGCTGCCCCACACGTGTCCGTCGCTCCCCATCCCAGGGATGGCTGCGCCAGCCCTGTCTCACCGTCCAAGCCGAGATCGCGGACCGGACTGGAGTGGAGGAGAGCAGTGTGAGACCCCCAGGCCTCCCATAGCGTACTCACCTCCCCGCGCCGGCGGCCCCGCGGCCCCGCGGGACGCAGCCATGCCACCACCACTGCCGCCGCCGCTCCGCCCGCCCCGGCGCGGGGCGGCCCCCGGGAGCCGCGCTCCGCCCCGCTCCGCCCCGGCGGGGAGCGCGGGGCCAGACGGGGCTCGTAGTCTCTCCCGCGGCCGCGGGCGACGAGGGGCGCGGCTGCATCGAGGCACTACGTTCCCCGGCGTGCAGCGGGACGGGGAGTATAAGTGGCTGGCGGCGAGCGCGCCTCAGTCAGTCCGCCCGCCCGAACAATGCCTTCGCCGCCGGGGCCGGGCAGCCGCGGCTGAGCGCGGCGGGAGCCCCGGGCAGCGGACGCGCTTGCCGGCCACCGCCGCTCCCGGCGGAGGGGCTGGCGGGGGAACGGGCGCTCGCACGTCGCGAGCATGTGGATACCCACGGAGCACGAGAAGTACGGCGTGGGTGAGTGAAAGGAAAGGCGAGCGGGGCAGCGTGGGGGCGAGGAGCGGCGGTGCCGGCGGGGAGCGCATCCTGGGCAGAGCGGGCTCGCCCCGTGGGGCGCTGCTGCCGTTTCCCGCTGCAGCGAAGGCAGCCCCCTGCGCGTGTGAGTGCTGCGATGGGGGCCGAGGTCCCGTCAGGGCGCGGGGGAGCGGCCCCTCCCCGGGGGCACAACAAAGGGCGGCCGATGCCCAAGCCGCGGCCCCGGCGTCTCCCGCCGCTGCCAGGGGATGGGGCAGGGGCCGGCCCCCAGTCTCCGAGGCGGGCGCTCGGTTCTCCTCGCCGGCGCTGGATGAAAAGCCTGGCGTTTCGCGGGGAACAAAGCAGCCTAAAAACATCGCTGGGAGCGGCGACCCGGTGGGAGACGGTGTCCGCCGGTGGCCCGGCAAGGAGCGGCACCGGGGCCGTGGGCATTGTTCGCGCGTCGGGGGTTTTGTCGCTGCTTCACTGGAAACCAGACAAAGTGTCGCTTGTGGGAGCCGCGCTACCTCGCCTATTTGTTCCCCTCTGCCCGGTGCAGGGCTCTGAAGTCCGCGGTTTGACTTGCAGAGTGATCGGAGAGACTGGCAGTGATTTTATTTTTCTTGGCACCGCCTACGCCAACACCCGGTGAGCGCCGGCCGCTCGTCCCGGACAATAGCCCCGTCTGACACGGGCGTAGCTGAACTGTTGTACAGACCTGCCGGCGTAGCAGGCAGCTCTCGGTGTGTTTACGTCGCATCTGAACGCGGAGTTTTCTCCAATATTGTTCATATTGGAGCAAAGCGGGAGGAGCGCGGAGCCTTCCTTTGTGTGTTGTGTGTGTGTGTGTAGCAGCGCTGTGGCGAGCCGAGAGCGCGGGGCTACTCCGTCCCATCTGGAGTTGAGCCCAGATGTTGCCGTCTTCCGAATGCGAAATTACGCGGATCATCAATGGGATTTTTTTTCTTGGCTTCTTTATTTGTCAGGTCGCAGCTGGGTCGTAAGATATTGATTAGTCCTGGCACCCGCCTTTCTTAACGACGGTGGGCTAGAGGCTTAAAAACCACTCTGGGACTCCCTGGAATGGCATGCTGGATATTAGCACTCAAGTATTTCAAGCTGCAGCCCTCCTCTCCGTCTATTTGTTGTTTATTTTTATTTTTTATCCTAGTGTGCTATTTCACAACTGAAGCATTTGCCCCCCCCCCCCCCCCCCCCCCCCCCCCACCCCAACACNGCCCCCATAGATGAGCTAAAAATCACTATCTTTCTTATACTGAAAACAATCAGATAAACACTGTTCCCCCTATTTGAATAACTATCCCATCGTTGCTAAACAATTAAGAGATATCCCTTAAGTAAGCTTTTCTACGTTTAGTAGCCCTTTTCAGGTACTTAGAGTTGAATTGCTCTTTAGCTCTGCCTCGCTTACCAGACCTGGTGTCACTGAAATCTTACTTCTGCTGAAGAGATACAGTTGCATTTTCTCAATAGAGGGCTTCCCTTGGATCAGCCAGAAAATGTGGTCCACTACAAAGATTGTCTTTATTTGTGCAAATATGATATAGTCACCAAAACGGTGTGTATTCCTTATTTAAATTCATTTCCTGGTTTTCTGTGATTTGGCTTCCAAAGCCTATTCAAGATAGTAACAAAAAGCCACTGTTCAAATTCGTTTCTCTGTACCCCTAGGATTGGAATAATATTATAGTTCAATATGACTATTGCAATATGTTGAAATACTAACCTAAAGTAATTTAATTTTTCTCTTGGACTGCTTTTTATGCTGTGTGGTCACTCACCTGCATGATGAGTGCTGTCTGCAAAATCTTCACACCCAATTACCCAGTAAGCTATTGTACTACCCAGCTGTCGGAGGGGAGGCAGGAGAAAGGGTTGTATCTTGCTGTATAATTATTTGAACTTTATATAAAGTGAACCTCATAAATCAAATATTTTGCATTTTGCACCACAGACCACCTTATGTGTTTTCTTTTTTACTGATGGGATTATTACATTTCCAAACAGCTGTTTTAATACTTGTGTGTTTATCTGCTCTGGTAAAATGGGTGCGTTAGGAAACCCCTTTGAGAATCCCGATGAGTTGCACCAAGCATATGTATCTTTTACACAAAGAGCTCAGGACTTGCATCAACATCAGACCTCATCTGCATTTTCAGTCTGAATTCTGCAGCACATGCTGTGAGCTGCACATTTCTACTGTGATGCCAAGATGGATGAATAACCAGACAACAGCCACCTGGTTGCACTGAAGGGTTGCTGGTAAGCAGGTGGCTGTTGCTCACTTGCACAGCCTGACTGATCCCACTTTGAGGGGTAGGTAATACAAGTCACAGTCTTCTCTTCTATGCATTTTTTAACTTCTGCCGACAAGCTGTTGATAATATCTGGTTGTTTTTTTTTCATTGAGCATGTTGCTTAACTCTGAGTTTGTTGACTAGTAAGCAGATGCACTGCTAGTTCATTTCGTGGTAGACATTCATACTGCTGTAAGGAGAACACTTCTACACTTTTATGTGCCACCTTTTGTACTACAGTTGTGTGTTGTTATTTCCAAGGCTATAGGTTTTGTCAGTTGTGTTATCCCTCAGGATGCTAAAGGTGAAATACATACTGGAATATTTCTGGTATTGAGAACTTGCTTTGTCTGGGTTTTGATATCTGTATTTTCAGAACAGAAGGTTAAGCTTGTGTATTTCACTTTGAAATTGCATGTGTTTTGAGTCACACCTTCAGCTGTGGTGTCAAACCAGCTATGGCATTGTACCAAGGATCCTGTGGTCATTTATGTGGAGTATTTAGCACAAAGTATGCTGATGAAAGGGTAGGAGAGGTAAGATTACTTTTTGCTGTTAATAGTGTTTAGATCTGGTAGACATCAAATGGAGTTGACTTAGGTAAATACTATATGGTGATCTATGTGACTTCAGAACCCAACAGAATCACAGATTGATTTAGGTTGCAAAAGGCCTCCAAGATCATAGAATCAAACCAATGACTAATATTGTTTAGAACAATAATCAAACTCTTTGTTAAAATGAGTCATTTAAGACTGCCTAGCTTTGGATGGTCTGCAGGCAGCAAACCAGATGGTCTGTAGCCTTCAAGAGTGACTCTTACTGGTTGGTGCATACTGGATATTTTTAGCTGAGATAAATAAATCACTGGACTACATAATTACCTTGTAACTGCTGTTTAGAGTAAAGATACAAGTTCTGTTTCCTCCTCTATATTCAGGATATCTGTTTTTCTTTTTGTTTCACCAGATCTGCATATTGCCATATCATCTGATTTCTTTGATTTACCTGAATCTGTAAGGGTGCAGTTATGTTCTCTGCAAAGCAGGCGATTAACCCTTTTTCACTGAGCCCAAAGTTTCTCAGCATTTCTCTGGAAGGCATTTTTTGGATTAGGGTGGAAAGATTAATTCAGGAGAATAATTAAAAACAGTTGCTGAATGTATCACCTAATTTATAAACAGAAAGGTATTCCAGATGCTGAAGTCATTCTGCATAGCAAAACATACCAGTTTAACTCAGCCAAGCTGAAATGGTGATTGATTTTTTTTTTTTTTTGTGTGGTTAAGCCATAGATGTGCCTTTCTGAGGGGGGCATGAAGTTTGGACATCTCCTAGTTTATAGATGGAGGAGTGTAAGGTTCAAATGACTTTGTACTGTAAGCTAAGGTTTGCAGGAGGAAAAAGACAGGGACCTATTAGTTGATCACAGGAGCAGTACTGACTTGCATGTAGACAAAAGCCAAATCAGTTGGCTTGTGTCCTGTTCCGAGTTGCAGCCAAACTAGTCTTGCTAGCAGTCCTGTTGAAAGATAGCAAAGATGGCTTGCAGTCAAAACAGGGATTGCAGTATGGAGATAAGGCTAACTTTACTGTAAATGAACTCGGTTTAGCTCAACAGTATCTCTGTCAATAGCATGGTATAATGTGTTTTGTTAAACATAAACACGTCATTAACTTTTTTTGTGTGCCTCTTCAGACAGTACAAATAAAGCCTTTGATCAAGCCTTATTTCCTCTATTCCTCTCCACGAATTGTGCCTCACATTTCTATGTGGTATTTACTTTGTACTTTTGTCATAGACTAATATTGTCACTAATAATGAGCTATATCCAAAACTTCTACCAATTGCATGTAACTGTACATTACTGTTGAGGCAGGGCAAAACATAATGTATTTGTGGGTTCATCTAACTAAGGGGCAGTTGAAGGGTGATTTTTGCTTTCTAGTTACTGCTTGTAACTGTTTGTGGGACTGGTCACCTGCAAGTAAGCAGAGGTGAGGTACCATGGGGCTCCAAGAATGAGGCTGACAGGATATGAGTGATCCCTCTGCCTCACTGGGACAGTGGGAGTCCATTATGCAATACTTCCTGAGTTCTAGCTATCTGAGATAGCAAAGACCCACACATTTTCTATAGGAACATTTTTGACACATGACACATTTGTCATGAAGGCTTTTATATCAATTTAGTATGTCAGTCAAATAAAGGTGATATTTTTTTCTAGTCTTTCATATAAGCAGTAACTTTCAATATCTTTTAAAAATGGAATTATCTCAACCTGCAGCTTTTGGACAAAAAAAAAATTGCTGACTGTATTCTGTTGGAGTGCAGAATATGAAGTTGAGATTCTCAAGTAATTTTTGATCATAAGTCTAGTCTTAGGCTAAACAAATTAGGTGGTGATATTTTCTGGAAATAAGGCTAAATCAAGATTTTAAAATAGATTTTAAAAAGCTGCCTCCAAAAGTCTGTAGACTTCCTTATGGGTTTGTGATGTTTTGAATGTCTTCACTATCTCCTAAGGACAGCTCAGAGCTGGCTGGCTCATTAACGTGTTCTATAGTGCCCTTCAGAGACCCAATTTTTTCCTATTCACTACATATCTGGATCTACTGAGGAAAATTTCTGAAGGCAGAGGTTATTTCATGGTTAGCTGTATGCTGATGTCACTCTTTCTTCCTCTTTTGGTGTATTGAGGGTTTTTTACCACCATTCTCAGTGTTGGACTTGTGATGCTACTAGCTGGGCTGGATTTATCCAGAAAGTGATGCAACAATGGTGAATTAAACATCATAAGCCATGAAGGTGAGAATGTGTTCTCTCTGTGGAAAAGGAGAATGATTTATTTATTTATTTTTAATCTAACATAGGCTAATGTAATCTGTGATTGCTTCTGCATGCTCAGGCAGCATGTGATGGAGTCACTAACTTCTCTGTCAAGGAAGCTATAATTGGTTACTGGACTCCTACCATGCAGATCTCAGCAGCTTTTTGCACTGCTGCAAGAGTGTCTGGCATTGACTCATCTCTTTGCTTCCCTAACCTAGAAAGGAAACTTCAGTATAAAATTGGGTTTTGTGTTTGCAGCCTGGTACAATGTTTTCTGTGATGTTCCATAATTCCCAGCTCATTTCTCAGTGTAGTTCACTGTGTAGGCTTTGGTCTATGAAGTTCTCAGTAATTTGGGTTTTGGGGTTGGGGAAAATCCTGAGGAGAGTATTTGACTGCTTGGATCATTTGTGACACTCAATGTATTCAGCAACTAAGACAAGGCACTTTGAGCAGACAGTTTTGCACCCCTGGGAAATGTGTTACTTCATTTCTTTGGTTTTGACAGACTTTGTGTTGTGGTTTTTTTTTTTGTTTTTTTTTTTTTTTTTTTTTTTTTTTGTGGTTCTGTGAAGGTACAGGGGAACAAACTTGATAACCTCTCAAACCCTGGTTCTTCACAGAAGGGTAGAAATGCAAAGGTTTTGCTTCATTTTCAGTCTGGAATTTCTTTTGTTACTGTGGGATTTTTTTTTTTTTTTTGCATGTAACTGTACATTACTGAGTAACCTTTTGTTTTGCTTCATTTTCTTGCTATCTGTTTGTGAGGAGCTGGGCTGAATGACTTTGAGGTGACCATCCACGTCCCAGTGATTTGGAAGCCTGGAAGATGATTAACCTGGAGGGAAATGTCTCTTTTTATTTATTTGTTACATGCATTTAATTTGTCTTAAATGTCTCTAGCATTATGTAATAGAGGATTGATATATTTTTTTTTTTTTCCCGAAGGTGATCAATAGAAATATAGAAAAAATGTTTAGGAAGAGTTTTGAGAGATTTAATCTGTACTGCTTTCTCAAGGCCAGGTCAACTCCAGCTGTCACTTCTGAAGGATATTTGCCAATATGTTTTTTAAAATGCTGGTAGCAGAGCATCTACAACTTCTGTAGTCAGTGCTTAGCAATCTCACTGCCTAGTAAGTGTTTAGCACTGGACTAGTTTTCCTCTTGAATGTATCATTATGCATATATGAAGACCTGTCAAGACTTCCCCTTTTATGAAATAGCTCCAGTTATTTCATTCTTTCCTTGTAAACGATATGTTCTTATCTATGAAGAATTGCTCTATGTTCGAAACTGGACAGGGAAACTTTATCAGGTAAAGCATGAGAATCTTAGTGTGCGCTGTAGGTGATGTGTGTTGTCTGCTTGTCATTCCTGGTATGACATTTGTTCCTTTTGCAGTAGCATTGCACTGACTCATGTTCAGTTGGGAACTGCTAATCAATCCTTCAGATCCTTTTCCGGAATACGGTTGTCTAGACAGTCCTTCTTCCATCCTGTATTTGTCAGCTGATGATTGCTGCTTATGTGTCTTTACTGAATGGCACTTCTCTTGGATGCTATTTATTCCATTTGTCAGCCACACTGACTCCCAAATTTCCTTTCTCTCATATGCCTGTTGGAAGCACCCTGTTTGACAGGTTTGAGCAATGAAATTTGGGAACTGTACTCGCTAGCAGAAGCAGATCTTGTTATGAGAAGCAATGTGCGACAAGCAACCAAAGATGCTTGGATTCCACAATGACGTGCCATTAGTTTGCATTTGTATGTTCAAAGGAATGTGTTTTTCAGATCCTTACAACGACAAGAGACCAAAGTGAGCTGTTTGCAGTTTCTCTTCATAATGCATTTTTCTGGTTACTCAGAATTTATGTTCCCAGTTATATAGTTTAAAGCTGATATGATAACTTGTCAACTTTGCATTTTTGGGCACCTGAAATGTTTTGTAAAAAAATAATGCTGATCCAACTTCCAGATGCTCATGGGTGAATAGGAGACCTGCAAACTGTGCAGCTCTGAAAGTCACCTGTGCTATAGGGACAAAGAAACAAGCTTGCATTTTGCAATCTGTCATGCATTGCTCTTTTTTGTTGCTTTGAGTAAGAAAGTAGGATAAAAATTAGTTTTGCAGTATTAAAAAATAAAAAGTCTTATTGTAGGAAAAAAAACCCCTTGCTGATACTGATTGCATCAGCACCTTTCATCATTCTCCAGTTAAGGAACCAAGTCAACCTATTTTTTCGGATTCATGTGCAATTATTTATCTACTTTAATAGTAACTACTGAAGTTACTACAATTAAAAGTGAGTAAGATGTGTTTGCTCAGGTTTCTAGTACAATGAATTTTGTTTTCTTGATAGTTTGTGTGTGGAAAACCACACTAGTAGGTGAGGTAATAAAACTGAAAATGGAGTTGTTAATTAGCAAGACTCACTTAAGGTGTTTGAGGAATAACTTAAATTTATTTCAGCTTTGCTTCTTGTGTTACTGCATTTCAAGTGTGTATTTTTGTGCTTCCAGAGCTCTGGAAGTAGGTGGTGGCTGGTCTAATGCAGTCAGTAGCTAAATGATGTGCTTGTTCAGGCCTCTCTGCAGCAGAGAAGAAATGTGGTGCCCTTTGAAATCCACTGCTTGGGATTTCTTCATTTGAATTTTATTGTTGTTTACACTGAATTTATGATTTCTGAGTCCTTAACTATAAAGGTGTATACTGATGCATTTTCATGAAGAGCTTTCATGGAGTCAGTGGGAATCTACACACACTGTGGAGAAGAGATTACAACTGCATAATAGGAGCTCTTCCGTAATAGAAATCACAGAATTCGGTTTAGTTGTTTTTAGAACAAGACATTTTCTTTTACTATCATAAATCCTTTACTACATAAAAGGATAATGTTTTATGCTTTTGCAACACTTTGAAATTACAGGTTAGAAATTGATTACTCCATAAAGTCTTATTTTAACTTTTCTCCAGAGTAGTGTTGTGAGGCGAGTATGTACAAGACGTTGGGCAGGTTGGGATGGGACACCCCAGTACTTTTGATGCTTTGTTTTGTTCCATGGGCTAACTGCAAAATTTGTTTCATTATTTTTATTATAGAAACCCTAATAGGCACCAGGTTGATCCTTGATCAAGCAGGAGTTATGTTATAGGCTGTATAAAGGTGCAGTAGTTGTACTTTCATGAAGTAGCATTCATGCTTCTGTGGGTAATGTTGCCCATAAAATAAAGACTATCAATTTTTTTTTCCTGAGAAAAGCCCTGTATAAAGATGACTATTGGGTTTTAAGTGCGCTATCTTATCTTCTGGAGAAAAATATACCATGGGATAACTTAAATGTCATCAGAGGTAACATTATGAACCACTGAATCCATAGGTACAGTTATGAGGAACACTCTCAGACTTTTAGGCTCACTGCTTGAAACTAAGCAGGGCATAGATAGTGGTAGTTTTGATAAGAAATGAAGTTTGATAATATTGTTTATCTTCAAGGAATATGCCTCTTTTCTTTAGCCTGCGTGGTTCCTTTCTTCACATCTGTACTAGGCCTGTAGTACAGAGAGAATACAGAGCTTGACGTGCAGATTGTGTCTTTGCATAGGATTTAGAAGTGCTCCTTCTGGTGTTAAGGTTGTTTCCTCTCTTACTCTGATAAAGAAGAAATATGAGTCTGTATTTTTGAAACAATTTCATGGACAACAGTTGGCAGAGCTGCTCTGTTATTCATGGTTAATAGTGGAAACTTCTTAAGCATTCTTTACTTATCTGTTTCTTCCCTATTCCTCTTCATTTGCCCCCTGCCCTCAGCTTCCTTCCTTTTTTTTTTTTGTCTGTAAAACTTAGGATTTCCTCTTTTTTTGTCCTAAAGTGGAAAACAGAAAATCCTTGTTCTTCTGTTTCAATGTAAGAAGCACATGTCAGTTCTCTACCGGGTTCATAACCTCTATTCTTCCACCTACCCCTATCAGAAAAAACAAAAATTACTACCTGATTATAAGTCAAGCCAAAATGATATTGATAACCTCTCTTCCATTTGGAGTAACAAGACTTCTTTCTCATAGGGCCAGATGTAGTTCTGAGTTCTCAGCTGTGTTGAACAAATGGGCTTATTCCTATTGCTTGCCATGTTAAATTGGTATAGTAAGGGTGGCTGTATCTGCCTGCACATATTTTGCCATTTGATTTGTCTTGGTGAAATATGTCAGTGATTAATAGTAGGCATTTCAAGTTACAGATTGTCTGTTTGTTTCCATTACTGGAAAGCTCAATTCAATTGCTTAAATTTTTTTTTTTTTTCAGATTGGATTGGAAGTCAAAAGACTTGTATGTGAAAAAGACAACAGACAAGTTAGGCTGTTTGTAATGATTTAATTATCCAAAGACAACTTCTTACCACCAATTATTAAAAAAGCTTTGTAAGAGATGCTGAAAATATGTAAAATATCAGAATATTATGTGTTTTTCCAGGCAAATGTATGGTGTTCTTGCATCATCTTTGCAGATGTATTTGGAAATGTAACATGGTAGGCAATATTCAGAGGAATCTGAGGTAATGGACTCTTCAGCCTCAGACATGGTGACTATGGAAAATCACTTATTCCATAACTGCCTGCAGTGTTACTTCTTTTAAGCTGCTGTCAGTGGTTGCTTCTAGGAAACACTATTGTTTTATTGGTTTATTTTTTAAAAAATATGAATAGTAGCTTTATCTCAACCTGAGCAATTATAACGTGCTTCAAGAAGTAATATATAACACTTGTTCTCTTGATGAAAAGCCTTGGCTTCCTGGTTACATGAAGGATGAGTGGTGTCAGTCTTGCTGTTGCTACCTCTCTGTTGTTCAGTGTTGGACTGAATCCATTGCTTTTGTATCTTCAAGCTTAAGTGTGCTTGTTCACATTCAGAAAATTCCTGGGGAAGCCTTTAAGACTGAAAATTGTTGAGCTTTAATGTATTTGCATGCAAAAGAAAGCCTTTCTCTGTTTCACTTCTGCAAAAACTCTGTTCTGCCAAATTGGCCAGGGCTTGAATAGCAGTGCCTCTAAAAATATTTATTTAATAATGTATATTAAATAGCACCACTTTTAAAGATGGCTGAGATAATGTGTATCTATTAAGCAGGCACAAATGATGTTAGTCCCTGTTTTCCCAGTCTAATCTGAAAAATGTAACCTAGTAAATAGGAAAAGTGCAGCTGCAACATTAGAGAAATTGCATTGGTTTTCATCATGATTCTTACAAAAATATGTTTGGATTTATATTGATAAATATTGCCTCTAGCTCTCTTCTAGAGCAGCCAGTTAACAGCATCACAATTGATATGCAAATGTGGTTGTACAGCTGATAGAGATCTGTGGTCTTATCAGTGTGCTTTGCCTCTTTTTGAGTTCTCCAGCAAAGTAGTGACCAAGTGGAAAGGGGCTGGACTGATGAGGAGGTGCCTCTTTTCAGAGAGGTAAAGGTCCGGAATAAACCTGTTTAGCTGATATGTACTGAATGGACTCTTAAACTAGCAAGGTAGGATCTTTTGGTTAGTCTATGAGGTAGATTTATTGTTTTCAGAGCCATCACAAGTTTGGCTTGTTAATGACCTCTGTAAAATACCATTTATGTTTTTACATACCTTTTACAAAACTTTAAAAGCACTCTGCAGACTAGAAATAGCAGGTTTTGTAGGATATGACGCACAGCTACACTACCAAATGTTAAAGTAATCCAGGAAACTCAGATAGCATATTGTCTTGAGTATACGTGTGTGGTGAAACGTTGTTGAGCAGAATGTTTAAGTGTCTGGGGACCAGCATGACCATGGCCAGGCCAGCTCTGGGACTCGCCCAGCTCTGGCCATGTGCTTCCTCCTATGCCTTTGTAACAGCTTCCATGATGAGCAATTGAGAGAGCTGATCTGGCTGAAAACTAATCACTTTTTTTGGCAGGGAGGTATTTACACTGCATCAGCACCTCTAGCTGGGTTTGCATTGTCTGCCAGAATAAGTGTGCCAGTGTGGGGGGAAGTGAGGGAGGGAGCAGCTGGCAGTACAGAAGGTGGCAGGACCTCAACGCTCTGCATGTGCCTGCGAGCACATCAGATGAGGTGTAGCAGGAAGCTACAGCCTAATGAGAAATCTAGTTGGCTTATCAAAAATGTATGACACATTTCATGGGGCAGGAACAAATAACAAGCCGATAGATAAACTGTATGTCATCTTATCCAGCTGTTTGGTCTGGATTCATGTGTGTTTTGTTTACGGAACCCACTGTTAGTTATAAAACTCTTACATATTTTAAGTTACTGCCAAGCACACTAAGTGCTTTCTTATTCTGGAGGCTACTTCATGAGCAATTACCTGTTTTGCAATCTCAAACTTTGTCTTCCTTGCAACAAGCAGAACTGTTGAAGCACGTGTTTTGGACGCGAAGTTGAGATCGATTTTTGTGCACCCTTAGCGGGCTGCTAAAATAGTTTAAGTGTCACAAGATCAGAAAATAAAAAACTCTAAAGGTGTAATTTCAATTTTATGGATGTAAAATTAGTCAAATTATGCCATGGAGCAAAGCTTACAGAAAAAGGTAGAAAGTGACAGAACTGAGAACTGGTAAATGTACATTAGGAGTCCTGTGATATGTAAATATCACAGTAAAATAAAATTAGATCAGATGTCATACTTCTAACATTGTCTTTGTCCTACTGCTGCATTCAGAATGTAAACAGGTAAACATTAAGTACTTTCAAAATCAAAACATGCAAATGAAAAAATGAACCATTCTGCCTGATATAATCAAAATATTTGATATTTCACAATAAAATTTGATACTATACAAATATAGATACAAATACTTTATAACAAATATTTTATATTCATGACATATAATAATGTAGTTTTTATGAGAACTTGAATATCCTCAGAATAATGAAAACTGCTGCTTAGCAAAAATGATGGCTCTTAAGCATTGCTATTGCCTCTTCAGTCAGCATAGATTTGGGAATAAATTTGAGGAAAAGGCCTTGGCAGTTTCTCCTTCCAACTATCTCTACTAGTCTTGTCCCATTTCTTCTTTCCTGTGGCTATCTCTGTGTTAGCTCTCCTGGAAACCATCAGTGGAGTGCATTGCTACAGTCCTGTTCCCTTCTGGCTCTTATCCCCTGTCGCCAAGCTCATTTGTCTCACTTCTGTCTGTCAGGGTTTTAGGTCTGAAAACCATGACTTGAGCTTAGCGAAAATACTCTTTGGTTAATTATGCATTGTTTGTTTTGTACCAAAATAAGTTTTGGATACATAACAAGAGCCTTCAGCACAGGAGGAATTGTTTGATTTGGCTATGATCTGTGGGGTACCAGACTTCTCAGTATCTGTTAAATATGAAGCAGCATCCTTATGACTTTTCTGGTATGGTAGCTATAAAGCTGGGGCATCACATATGTAATATCATACTGGAGGCATTTTCTTGGGTGTCTTCTCCCCTTCTAAATTAGTCTAGTTATGAACTATTACAGTGTTCAAAGCATTTTTAAAATCTAAAACACCCTCTGGGAGTGGGTGTGTTTAATGTACAGAAATGTATGAGAATTGGAACTGGAATGCAATACATAAACTGTATATTTTTTTTTCTCAGTTTCCTCAAGTTGTCAGTCACCTTGGTTGTGATAACTTCAATTATTAGGTGTATTTTTGACTTGTTGTCACACAAGGTTTTGAATGTGTGTGTCCCTGCTCTTCAGCCCTATCACAATGAACTGGGAGATGAGGAGGAGAAAAAAGGAGCTATCCTATGTCTGATAATTGTTGTTTGGCTCATATCCAGGGTTCTGTTTATAAAGGGTTGGATAGCATGATCTTAAAATATGTAACTTGTCTGAAAGTGTCAATATTTACTTTTCTCATTAAGTCTTGATTTGTTGAAGTACCTTTAAAATTTTAGGGGCAAATAGTTGTTACCAGGCATTGGTGTTCCTGTTGCTTTTTGCAAAGACAGTTGAGATAACCCTTAGCCTTTACATCTGTATACATGTTACTTTTTTTCTTCTTTTTTTAAGCAAATCTGCACTATCAGTTTGCCAAAGGAAGTGTTTGATGGGTAATCTCTCTATGGAAGATTAGATACAAAGACAGCTTCATGATAAAACATGAAAGTGGTTTTGAAAGGAATTGCTTGGTCTCCTTAGATCTATATTTAATTGGAAAGCTGTTTGGGCAGGTCTGGTTTTTCTTTTTAGTCATGAAGGTTGGATACTGGGTAATTCTATGATGCAGTCATTTTTCTTCCTCTCTAGAGGACTTCAGCTCCAGAAATACATCAGTTCAGCCATAAAATACTTTGACTTTTTCCTAGAATTAGTTATTTTGTACTAGCTACAAAGAAATTTGTGTTCTGTATGAATGTTGACTTAATGAGCGTATGAGGCCTTCCTGCAGCCTGTGGTATGTCGTGGGGGCCCTGGGGAGGTGAGGAATGCTGGGGCTCCAGATACGGCACTGAAACGCCGACACTGCTGGGGTAAAATGTTGCAGCACACAAACACTGTAGCATACCTGATTTAAATAGCTCAAATTCCCCCAGTTTAGAGATGAAATAGAGCAGAATTTTATAGAATGTGCTTTGTAATCTCATGTCAAGCTCCCTTCAAGGCAGCATTATACACTCGTGTGTGGGTGAATAGCACTTGGCAGGCTTTTCTGGCACTTGGCTCTTCTAACATCTCCTACAATAATGACTTAGAAGCAGAACTTCTACCCCTCCCCCTGCTTAATTTGCCCATGTGCTTCTCCCAAATATGATGTTTTCTGTACTTTCTGTACAATGTCCGTATTATGCAAAATTAGCCTAAGTTTCTTATAACATCAAAAAGAAATTTACCTGCACAGCTGTGTGGAGATACAAAGACCTAATACTGATTGTTTTGTGGTTACTTGCAAACTGTTTTTTTACCTAGAAACCTTTTGCATGTTAATCTTGTGAAGGTGAACTGCTATAATTCATGAGTTCATGTGACCTGAAAACACGTATGTGAAGTATGCATTTTATTTGTATATTTATGAGGGACTTTTTTGGTAAATATGGGTGCAGGTTATTATAGCAGTATCAACTGGAAATGAAGTGAGACTTGGACACATGTACCTACAAATTTAGGCTTGGCAGACTCAGTAGAGAATTGAAGGTACTGGGTTTCAACAGAGACTGGATGAGAGATTATGGAGTGCAAGTGAAATGACAGGCAGGGGCAGAGAGGTCAGAACTGCCATGTGGTTTTATCGGCTTACTAATGAACTTACAGAGGAAAAAGCTGGTAGTCAGGCACAGAGAGTAAGGAAGAGTTAGGACTAAAGTGAAAGGCAGAAAAATATATGAAAGTGTGAGAGAGTTGGTAAGAAACTTTTTTTTGTGCTCCACTGATGGCCTGTTCTGTGGCATCTGCTGCCTGCCTTTCTGGTAGGGAAGTTGTAATTAAGGTTTGCTGCAAAACTTGCAGAATGAAGACAGTGGGGGAAGCAGATCTGGGAAGTGTTTCTGGATGATGTGCTGTCAGGGATTATGGTTTGGAAACCATTTTCTGGTGCTAACTGGATCTTACTAAAGTACACTTCAGAAAGAAGACCGTGGCAAGATTTTGCAGTGCGTGATTCAGCCTGAATTTTCATGGAATTATGTTAGCTGTGTGGTTTTAGGTGAGGACCTCAGATTTGAGCTTTCTGTAATCAGTTGTCTGTATCTTAGTTTGTAGGTCATGCAGGTTTTAGTTTGCTAGATGACAACTGAGAGATTCTTGAATGTTGCTAATGAGCTTTGGGCTAATCAAAAGTCCTTGTCCTCTGGCTCAGGGCTCACCGCTATCTGAACGAACTGTTCCTGAAAATACAGAGTTTCTCGTTTCCAGAAGGCTACTTGGAAACTTTTGGCTCAATACTGAATTGTGACCAAAGAAGCGATTGAATTGAGAGCTCATGGGGTAATGCTATTTCCTGTATTATGTGTCTAGCCACTGAGGTGCTAGTGAATTTGCTAGGAATAGGCAGCATTCAGCTGCAACTTCAGGATTCAGTCACTGTGTGACCTACAAATGAAAGAGGCAGTGGTAGGTGTTGAAAGAATTAAGACACTGCAGATCTTATCTGTGAGATGTTCATGCTTTTTTACCAAGGTGGTGGGTTCTGTCAGTATGAATGTCAGTGGGAATCCAGTATGAATTCGTTTGTAAGTATGGTTTTACCACTTGGAAGTTATCTTGATTAAATGACATGTTCATTTGGCTTTAAAAGTGCTTTGTTTGCTGTACAAAACACTAGCCTTCCCTGTATTGTGTCACCTTGCTGCACCTCAGTGAAGTACAGACTAATAGAACTTGTGTACTAAGAAATACTATTTATTAAATAAAATAAAGAGTATGTATTTGTTCAGAAGTGTAGGAAGTGATGAGTGATTTATTGTTTGTTAAACGAAGGTTGACTGCAGGACTTTTTTTCTTTCAATTTATTGTTTTTTCTAATTTTAATAGGCTTCTGTGTAGAGTGAGCCTTCAGTCTGCTGGCAGGCACTCTTAGAAAACACGGCAAGCGTGTGTGGGTACATGTGTACCAGAACTGCTCAAACTGTCATCACAAAGGGCTGTGGCAGAGTGTGATAGGGTTGAGTCTGTATCGTCATGAATTGTGCAGTAGAAGTGTGATGAATGCATAAAGTGTTTGCCTGATGGCCTTTTTATTGAAAATAATAAATGTTTCATAATACATTAATAATTGTAGTTGAATGTTTTAGATGTCTGTTCTTACACAGTTCACTTCTGAAATCCTAAATATATGTTGGAAAGTGCTTTCTATTTTCTTATCGCAAATATGATTTAAATTTTCAAGTAATGCAGCTGTGTGTGTAGTGGAAGACACTGGTGACCTTACTGAAGATTGAATTCAGGCCATTCGGCTACCATCCAAATGCTCTGCCAGCTTAGCTACTTGACCACCTGCTTCTGTTTTTCCATTCCCTTTGCAAATGTAGGTTTTGTTCAATTTCTGGCATCTCCTCATTGCCTTTCATAAAAAGAAATTAAATCTCTGGTTAAGGTCGGTGCTGTAGAGCACTTGGGTGTCTTTGTGACTCTTGTAGTAATTTGAATTTTCATCAGCCATTCAAGCATGGGCTTGTTGGAAAAGAACAGAGGATGATGCCTTCTGCACCTCCACGCTTGCTTTCCCCAGCCATACTCCTACGCTTTGGATTGCAAGACTCGGTGGCAGCCATGTAGTTGTGCTCAGTCTCATTGTAGCTTTCCTGCTCTGCATGAGCTTTGTGGTTTTCCTCAGTAGAAAACATCCAGGTAGTGCTGATGTGCTGTTGGAGTGTGGGGATATTCCTTTAACAGGCAGATTAAGTTCTTTGTCTTTGTTCATATCTTTTCAATATGCAAAATTGAAGAAAAAGGAAACCCTGGTCTTACATATGACTTTGAGACCTTATGGTAAATGCTTTTGAGTATGAATTCCTTTATGGCCCAATGTAACTGGTGTGCTGAATGGGGAATCTTCAGTGGCGAGTTACATTCCCACATCTACCACGGATCTGCTCATTGACTATATCCAAATCACATGACCTCAGTGCCTGGTTTGTAAAGCAGCACACTGAAAAGCAGGCTATCTCTGCTGACTGAGAGCTTGTGTACTTGTTTCATCTGACATAGCTGAGATTATTCAGGAGTTACGTCTGTGGTTGGTTGATGAAAACTAAAGGAAAAATATGTGGCTATTCTGTGGCTTCTCACTGTGTTAAATGCTGCTGTTGGTTTCTAAAGATTTGTCCCATTTTTGTCAAGAGATATAACCATGGTGAGTGATTTGGGTGCACTAAGTTTTAAACTAGAACAAGCATAAATTACTTCTGGTTTCAGTATAAGTGCCAATGGATTGTTTTTGTCTTGCACTTTAAAAAATGCATCAGTCATGGAAAAAAAGTTGTCTGCTGCTTTTTTTCTGTTGCATCTGAGGGCTGCATTTGGTGTTCCCACAGGCTTGGTCTAGTGTAGTGGATAGGGTGAAATAGGAAGGTATTACAGAAGCTGTGAAAATGCTTGATGAACTCTCACTTTCACTTTGGTGTTTGTTTCCATTGCATTCTGTAATACCTACGATAGATGTCATTTTTCAAAAGTTGGCTTGACTTCCTGGATTGTCTTTTGCTGGTGGTTTAGGCAGGAGAAAAAAGACTAAGCAGGCATTGGTTGTGAATCTGAACTAAATATAGTCAGCTATGCACATACTTGCAGCATTGTCTGGATGAGTGTGATTTTTGTAATCTGGCAGTATTACTTCTTAGACAGATTAGTAACTTGGCAATGCTGAAGTGGGAACTTTGGTCTGGGAGGCACAGAGCCTGAGTTTGAAAGCCTCCATGTTCTACCATTTGAGAAGGTATCTGGTGTGTTAAGATTGGGGGATCTGGCATCAGGATGTGGTTGTGCAGATTCCAGTGTGAGATGTCGAGGGCCTGCATGAGCTCTGTGTGGGGCTGAGAAGTTTGCTGGATTTCCATTGTAGTGTCTGCAGGTCCCTCTGACATCCTGGAGGGTTGTCATGAGGGTTCCAGTTGAGTCAGTGCTATTAAAAATCTTAACTTCCTCTAAGCTGTCATGCTATAGAGGCTTCAACAGAAACATTAAGAATTCTTTGAGCATATCTTACTGGTTTTCATAATTTATTTAACAGACATGGAATAATTGAGCTCCCACTCTTAGCTTTCTACAGTAAATATTTATGTTCTCTTTTGGTTTTTATCTCTTGGGTACCAAAGATGAACTTCAGAGACAGTGTTCATTTATTTCTTTGCTTTCCTGCCCTTCCTCATAAAAGAATCTACCACAGAATGAGCCCTCAAAGCAACATGATAAAAGTTTGTAAAAAAACCAAACTATTCCTCCCCCCCAAAAAAATCTTCAAACAAACAAAAAACCAAGGAATCAAAAAAAAAACCCACGCCCAAAATCCAAACCAAAACTCCACAAAAGGTTCCTACAACAAAATACAAACCAGTTCAACATCTACCAATTAGTATCTAGTATTCTTCAGCATATTAGAAATACAGTGCAGTTAAAGAATACACATGGGAACAAATTTCTTTAGCTGTGAGCATTCAGAGTCAAGTGCAGGGGTAAATGTCTGGCTTGGTGTCGTCTGATATAGGGGGAAGATTTCTGTGCATCCTGTTTATAGAGTTGTTGGTTCCCTTTAGAATTGGTAAAACACTGTGTATTATAAAGATGGGTTAAGGAAAACATTACCTCTTTGAACCATTTGTTATTATTGTCTTGTGGAAATCGCATGTTGTCAGCTGTTTGGTTTGGTTTTTGTGTCAAATGTAGATTATTTTTCTGTTCACAATGCTGTACAGACCAGTAGTGGATTGCTACCTGCCAGAAATGTGCCACTGCAAGTCTGAAGTAGTAGTATCTGGCTTAAGATAATGAATAACAGCTTTTCTTGATAAATCTTAGAGTGTTGGTAGAGCATCCAAGCTCTCCAGAGATTTACTTCTTTTTTAACTGACCGTGTGTTCACCGTACTTGGGCTTTAGCCTGGATAGATTTCAACACAAATCTGCTAGGAAGAGTTTAAAAAGGCAGTGAGGGAAAACTAATATTTTGTTTTGAATTTATCATTGTAAGTGATCAACATAAAGCCAAGTTACGTTTCTGTGGCTAAATTTAAGGCCTTGTTTCTCAAAATAAATGCACAGATCTGGAAACTCTGTCATGCAATGCCAGTTTTGTCTTCTTTTCTTTTAACCATTTCAGTCAGGTATTTGGATAAGAGCTGCTATTAATGTCAAAAGCAATTAGGTGTAACAGCTGGGTTTGAGAGCTGACCATTTTTATGCCCTGCCTTGTTAGGTTTGAAAGAAGAAACAGGGTTGATATTCTCTTTGCTATTCTCCAGGCAGTGCCACTGGAGAAAGAGACTGAGACTTATCCTGGCTTGAAGAGTTGACAGCTGACTTTGTTATGCCACATTAATTATGATGTGAATGTGCTATACATGAGCTACTGATAATTTTTATGTAGTCTGGAGAAAGAGTGGTCTTGGTTCTCAAGCTGTTCTCAAGACCCAGAAGAGTCTTCAGTGCATGAATAAATCATCAGTGAATTAGTTTTGCTGTGACAGATTGTGTGAATGGCCAACATTTTGTGGAGGAGGGGTGGATTGGGTTTGCGTGGTCAGGTTTTCCTAGCGCTACGGCGGGGATCTTTGGTACGCTGCCAGAAGCTCCCCCCATGTCTGACAAAGCCAATGCCAGGCAGCTCCAAGACAGACCCAGTGCTGGCCAAGGCTGAGCCCACCAGCCATGCTGGTAGTGCTGCTGGGATAATGGATTTAACACCGGAAAAAGTTGCTACATGGCAGCAGCTGTAGCCAGAGAGGTTGCACAAGGAACAGCTCTGCAGACACCAGGGTCAGTGAAGGAGGGCTGCCCCAGGTGCCAGAGCAGGGATTCTGACACAGACCATGGTGCAGACCCTGGTGAAGCAGGCTGTCCTCCTGCAGCCCATGGAGGTCCATGGTGGGGCAGAGATCCACCTGCAGCCCATGGAGGAACTCATGCCAGATCAGGGGGATGCCCCAAGGTGGGTGTGACCCTGAGGGAAGCCCATGTGGGAGCATGGCTCCACAAGGTTCCTGGCAGGACTGGTGACCCTGTGGAGAGAGGAGCTGCAGCTCTGTGCTGGAGTAGGCTTGCTGGCAGGACTTGTGACCCTGTGGGGACCCGTGCTGAAGCGGTGTGTTCCTCAAGGACTGCACCCCATGAAAGGGACCCACACTGGAGCAGTTGGTGAAGAGTTTGGAGCCTCTGGAGAAGTTTGTGAAGGACTGTCTCCTGTGGAAGGGACTCCCATGCTGGAACTGGGGAAATGTGTGAGGGACTTCTCCCTGAGGAATAAGAAACAGCAGAGACAACAATGTGTGTGCAGTCTCTTTTTCCTGTTTTCCTAAGATGCTGGGGGAATGGATAGAGAAAACTGAGAGTGAAATTGAGCCTGGGAAGAGTGGGGAGGAAGGTGCGCAAGATTTAGTTTTGTTTCTCATTATCCTACTCTGATTTGATTGGTAGTAAATTAAATCAATTTTTCCCCTAGTCAAGACTGTTTTGCCCATGATGGTAATTGGTGAGTGATCTCTCCCTATCCTTACCCTGACCTACAAGCCTTTTGTTCTGTTTTCTCTGCACTGTCCATCTGGGAAGGGGGATGACAGAGTGGCTTAGGGTGGGCACTTGGCCTCCAGCCAGGGTCAACCCGTCACAGAGGGGAATAGGGGCTGATGTGTTTTGAAATACTTACTGCAAAAAAAAATAAATACTGCTGTCTGGTCATTTATTTTGGGTCAGTATTTAAGCTTCTATAAAGTCTGCCTTTGTTAACAAGGCCTTTCTAGGTCCAGACTTCATAACAGACAGATCTGTAATTCCAAAAAGGAACCAAACTTTAATTACCCATTGCTATTGGTCAGACTAGAAGCCTGTCAGCTGCTGGGAGGGGGAGCAAGCAGATGGTAAAGAAAAATGGACAAGGTAAAACTGGAATTTCTTCAAAAATGCCCACTTATCCTACAGTATTTTAAAAATGTGTTTATATCCTAATGATATTTCTGCTTGATATGAAGATTTTGGTCCTATCAGTGATGCAGGATTGGGATTAACATTTTCAGCAAGACCAGAATTTTTTTCCTGCCAAGAATACTTCCATATGTTTCTAGAGTTGTTACAGTAATCCTAGAAAAGTTCCTTTATAGGCTCAATGAGGTATATATCCCCTGCAGAAGCACCTGCTTTTGTAAGAGAATTAGTTTGCCTTAAATATACTTTTTTAATTGCGTATTTTCCTCATTTTTTTAAGGTGCTAACACTGTCCTGTGTTTCAGATAGCACTGAGATTCTGTGTCCATAAACGTTTTTATGGAAAACCTGTTAGTTCTTCCATTTGACTTTAAAGTTAGAGATTTTGCCCTGAAGTTACAGGAACACAAAAGGTCTGTTGGTTTTGAGCAACACTCAACAGTTATTTCTGACATGAAACAGTTGTTTCTGAAAGTGATGTATCAGATGAAAGGAGACCTTGAAGTCTACTACTGTTGAAGTTCACGTGTTTCACCTCCCTTGAGACTTCTTTATTAGCTACATCCATTGCTTTGTTATACTCTGCATGTAGTTTGGAGATACAAAGCAGCAAAAGATAGAAGAGGAAAAAATGGTGGAAAAAACCTGAATTTGGTAGGATGAAGCCAGAGCATAGACATGTAAGAATGGGAGCTTGAGGCTATCAGAGAAAGTACTTGAGAGAGAAGACTTGGGGGCAACAGAAGTAGGATTTGTGAGGAAGGACTGAATATAGGGGAGCTTTCTGCCTTTGGCGGTTTTCTTACTCTGTTTATGCCCGTGGATGTGGGAGATAATTGAATTAGGAATGTCACCTGTTATCTGTGGTTTATCAGAAGCCCCATTGTTAGCTATTATAAAGTAGAGGACAGTGGGGATGAGATTATGTGCAGCTGGCACTGCCAGGCTGAGGGTGTGGGTGCTCTTGTTTGTGCTCTGTGCAGGCATGTTGTGTTCTGCTGGATTGCTACTGCCTTTTGCAGCCTGAGCTAAGCAGGTGTGCTCAGCCCTTTTGTAACCTCTTCCTCAGTTAATTCCCAACTTACATCCTTGTTTCCAACTCTCCTCTTCAAGCTCTTCTTGCATGCCTTGCAGCAGGTCACTGTGGAGAGAGCTAGTGACAAGAAGACAATGAAACAGATTTGAGGAATTCAAAGCTTGGAATTACAGAAGCAGAACCATCTTGAGCCAGAGCTTCAGGAGAGGAAGTGAGAACAGACTAATGAACAGACAGATGCCAGTCCAGGACTCCTTGTTCTAACCTGTTCAGTTATTTTTCATCCACATACTCTCATCCCTCTGGTGCATGTACAAGAGCCCAGGTCTGATGGAGACAGATTCCTGTTGCTTCTCTTAAGTTTTTGATTGCCTGGCAAATGTTGAGACCTACATGTACCTCTTGTCCCTCAGGCCCTCTCAAGTGCCAGCATGGAAGGTGGTGGAATGGAGCTGCAAATACAGTTTTCCTAATGCCTGCATGTACCAGGAAAAGCTTTTGCAATATCCTTTGATGGAAAAATGGAGAAGGCTTCAAATGATTAACTATAATAGTTTTTAGAGTTCCTAGAGGACATCAATAGTGGTGGCTTAAAAGCTATAATGAAATATATTTAATACCCAGCATGCTAAGTCCCAAGGACTTCAGGCTCTATTGTGATAGAAGTAATGGCCTTTACTGTGGTCTTGAGGTCTCAATCCCCATTCATACCCAATTTTTATGCCTTAAAATGACCACACTTGTCTTCAGTGTGAATTCCTTGTACCTGCAGTCACAAAGCATTAGTGGGTTGGGGTAAAGTGCACTTTGAGGGCTACCTGAGCTCTGTCCAGCAGTGGATAACCTGAGGCTGCACCAGGTAATTGCTGAGAATAAGGTCAGAAATATAAACCTCCCAAGTCATGATGTGAGAACTCTAGACTTAAACTTGACATATTCAAAGTGTTCTCAAAGCGCTTGTATGAACTCCAAATAATTCTTTCTAGGTTAACATTCACTGTATACTTGGCTAGACAATACACACATACATAGGCTGAGGTTTTTGTGTGTCATGCAGTGTAAATGATGGAAGACAGCTACACTGGGCTAGCGGGGAATTTAGTGGGTTAGTGCCTTAGTCAAGCCTCAAGGCTGTCTGGCACATGAGAAAAAAAAGAGTTTCAAGGAGCTGTCTCACTCTTGTGAGAAGTGGTCATCTTTCAATGTTCCACATAAGACTAAAGGCTGTCACAATTTTCAGCTAGTGTCAATGCATTTAGGTGTGGAAGTAGTGGAGCGGATATCATTCTTTAATGTCAATGTGAAGTAATACTAGTGAGGATACTTAACCTCACCTAAACCAGAGAAAAAGAAGGAAGAACTTATCTTTTTACCATAGACACAACCCCAAGTAATTTTATATTCATAAACAGTTGATTATTTTTAATAATTCATAGATATAAATATATAGTAAAAACCCGATCATTGGAAAAATTTATTGGTGTAATTTCGAGTAGATATATTAACAAGCAATTTTGATGAAGTGTTATAATTTAATTGGCAGCTTCTCTCATAATTAGCAGACAATTTCTTTCCTGCCCAAATAGATTTTTTTTATATTAATGAATGTGATGTTAATCAAAAACACTTTAACTCATAAAAGCAAGCTAGTGAAAAGAAATAATTACAGCAAGCTACAAAGACTTGGGCTTCTCAGTTAATTTTAATGACTGCTTTTAAAACTCCTGGAAGAAGAGCTTGGAGATCTGTTTTTAACGTTAAACTATCTCCATTTCTCTCCACACAGAGAATAAACTGCTATGTGATAGTTTTCAAAACCAATTGTAGTAAATTTTTTTTCCAATGTGTCTAGCACTTCTCACTGTGTCAATGTACATATAGTACAGTCATTTTTTTTTGTACTGGACTTGTTTGTGCTCATGATGATTCAAATGATTGACAAAATGAAGTAGGGTCTTTGTATTTTAAAAGGAGGAATTGTGACAGAGATGAGCCTTGTTAAAGATCTTTCCTGTCTGGATTTATTAATCTGTGCCAATATTTCTGTAAGATATGAGAGCGTCATTATCTTACGGAGGAATAAATGCCAGTCTCTTTTTCTACAAATTCTTTGCAGGGAAAAATTGTTCTGTTACAGGAGACAGTGCTCAATGGACTGATTTAAAACTCTTATGAAGTGTGGAAGCAGTCTTAAATTTTTGATTTACTCTAGAAGCAAAGTGATGTTTGCTTTCTTTTTTTTTTGAAAATCATAGTAGAATTTAAGTGTTTGAAGTATCCATTTACCTCAGCAAATATATAGGATATAATTTAAGAAAAATTACTACCCTGTACAGATCGAGAGAAGACATTCAGAACAGCCCAACGGAGAGGGATTCTCATGGCTAAAAATCTGGAGATGCTCCAGCAATGTGCACTCACAGCGCAGAAGGCCAAATGCATCCTGGGCTGCATCGAAAGCATTGTGGGCAGCAGGTCAAGGGAGGGGATTCAGATGTTCTTCTCTGCTCTGCTGAGATCCCACCTGAAATGCTGCAGCCGGCTCTGGGGTCTTCAACACCAGACAGACCTGTTAGGATAGGTCCAGAGGAGGGCCATGAATATGGATGGAGGGCTGGAGCACCTCTCCTACAAAGACAGGCAGAGAGAACTGGGCTTGTTCAGCCTGGGGAAGGCAAGCCTTTGGGGTCACTTCAGGGCAGTCTTCCACTACCTGAAAGGGGGCTTATAAAAAGAGGTAGAATGACTTTTTGCACACGCAGATAGTGATAGGGCAAGGGGGAATGGCTTAAAGTGGTGAGAGATTTAGATTATATGTTTAAAATAAATTTTTTATTCAGAGGGTAGCGAGACCCTAGAAGGGGTTGACCAGTGAAGTTGTGGATTCCCTGTCCCTGAAAGTGTTCAAGGCCCAGTTGGAGGGACTTTGAGCAACCTGGTTTAGTGAGTGGCATCCCTGCCTGTGCACCTGGGGTTGGAACTATATCGTCTTTAAGGTTCCTTCCAACCCAAGGACATTGATGATTCTGCTGCTATTATCTTATTTTCCCCCCGCCACTTTCTGCAAAGAAGTGCCAACATAGTTTGGACTTCAGCAGACTTTCTCGTTTCTTTCCTTTACTGGTTGTCATATGAAGTTTTATGCTCAATGAATATTGACAAGCATGTAATTATGCAAAGCTGTTAAAACATGCAGTTACTACACCTTGCTTACCAACATTTTTGCAGCAAGTTTTCTTCAACTCTTTGTTGCAGTCCCTTTAACATACTGGAAAGCACCCAGCAAAAGGGCACAAAGGTGATAATGTCTGTAACCCTGAGGAGCCCAGAAATGGGTACGGTTCCATCTGTTTCACATGTGGCCACCCCCAGTGCTGAACAGACGGGAAGGATTGCCACTCTTGCTGGCAATACTTTGCAGCTCAGGATACCACTGTGCCCACAAGGGCACACTGCTGGCTCATGTTCAACTTGGTGTCCACTGAGACTTGCAGATAGTTCTCTGCCAAGCTGCTCTCCAGATAGTTGCCACCACTCCTTGTATGTACTGGTCCCTGGGTTTGTTCTTTCCCAGGTGCAGGGCTTCGCAATTCCCATGGCTGAGTTTCAGGATGTTCCCAGCAGTCCATTTCTGCAGCCTGTTGAGGTCCCCCCAGATGCACTCCCTCCAGTTTTGTGTCATCAGCCACCTTGCTGAGAGTCTGCTGTGCCCGTGCTGAACGGGGTTGGATGTAATGTTGACTCCTGGGGAACACCACTAGTTAGCAGCCTGTCTTTGGTCACCACTGGTCACCACTGTCTGACCACAACCCATGGGCCTGGCCATCCAGATGGCTTTCATCTATCTTGCTCTTGGCTCATCCTGACTGTACTTTATCAGCTTCTCTGGAACAGTCTTACAAGGCATAGTGTCAAAGACCTTACTGAAGTCCAGGTAGACACTACCCACTGCTCCCCTCTTGACTAGCAGGCCAGTCAGTCACTGTATTGTAGCAGGATATTGTGTAGGTATGTGCCTATACACGTGTGTCTGTTTAACATGTAACTTTTACTAGGTTTGTTTCAAAATCTGCACTGTGTAGACCATAAATCTCTTCCTAGGCTTCTACACTTGCAGCTATTAACTCTACTAGGTAAGATAAATGACTAATGCTGTGCTAAATGGGAATAAATATATTTTATTAAATGTGGAATGCCTTAATGATAAATTTCAAGCTTTGGAACATCTTCAAGTATTTAAATTTTTTTTTTTCAAAAAATCATGAGAGGTACCTAAGGACTGATCTGCTGTAGCCACTCCTGCTTACTCTCATCATACATGATTAAGCTGATTTTTAACAAGCCTTACACTGTTCAATTAAAATATAAAATTATTAAGTCCTACCACAGCTTTCTGCCTTAAGGCTTAATATAAGCAAATCTGAAATGAAACTTAAGCTTGAGAACAGCACTATATTTTTCCCCATCTGTTAAAAACAAATAACCTCCCCCCAAAGCATCCCACAGTTGCTATGTTGCTAGGGAAACTAACATCCTACTGTAGGGTTTCAGAAATGGATGTGTTTTGTGTACACACTTGAACTGATTTAACTGCAGCAAAAGTAATGGTAAGTGTGCTGTGTGAAGGTAACCTTAAACCTCTTGTTTAAGTACTTTTTGTGTAAGTGTTTACAATGAGAGAGTTTGTGCAATGATATTTTACAATGCATTTCTGTTGTACTTGTCACAAGAGTTTCTGTTCTGGTGACTGGCTACCTGCTTTTTCTGAAGTTATGGAAATGAATGACAAAAAAAAAAGTCATTTTAAATGAGATTGCCCTTCTGTTTCTTCTGTGGCCCTTGACAGTGTTTGAAGCCATGAAGTCTCTTACAATCTCCTCCTTTGCTGTCATTTAGCTCCATTTTGACTTTTTTATTCAGTAGTGCTTTCACTGAATTTTCTTGGGTCATTTCTTTGGTATTATGGGCTTTGTTTGAGGACGTTTGCTTGTCTCTTAACTGAATTTGTAGGAGGAAAATTTGGGAAACCAAGTTCTTTTAGTTTAAAGTATTTTAGGTAAGATATCTTCATTTAGCCACAGTAGTGACCTACTGAATTTATAAATAAGTTGAAGTATGTAAGGCATGACTGAAAGATAATGTAATCTGGAATATTTGCATTACCATGTAGAAATGAATGCCCTTTACAATTGTAGGGGAGTTTGTTAAAGTGTAGCTCATGGTCTGTGGCACATGGTTACATCTTCCACAGCAGAGATACAGAACCTCCCTAAAGTTCTGTTTGTCTGATCTTGGACCTTAGAGGTGGCCATGAGGCACATGGGCATATCAGGTGGGGATACCTCTCCCCACACTGTCTTGTCCCCAGGCTTTGAGTGTGTCCATGGAAGGTGATGCATGCATCACTGAACATCTAGTATTCCTGATTACACACAAGGAAATAAAGACCAAGTTTTTACATCAGTCACTGATGAATTTCAATGCCTTTTTCTCTGTTGGCACACTCAGCAAATAACACAGACTTAGTAGAGTAAAGAAGCTGTCCTTTGTAGCATCAGATGCAGAAGGGATCAGAAATTTTTCATATTTATAAACAGCGATTTGAAGATGACTTTCATGTTGAAGTGGGGAAGCATCTCTTTTTATCTTTGACATAATGTCTTCAGTAGATGCTGCAGCCCAGCAACCAGGGTGCAGAAGATGCGATGGGACAGCTGCTTTCTTCAGTTCTGCTCTAGCTGATGTTAGTTGGCTTTCAGGATTGCCCTGGACAGCTTGCTCCTTCCAGAGTGCTCACAGCTGTGCTGGGTGATGGGCTAAGAGCATGACTTCATTATATATCCATTCCCAGAGCTCCTAAAGGACAGGTCTGAGGAGAAGACTTTGGGTAGGATGCTGTCAGATATTATTGTAGCTGAAACAAAGGTCCAGGAATGGTGGGGGTTGGTGTGCCTGTGTCCTAGTAATGGTACAATATTTAACGTGCAGGTTTTTCAGGGGTTTGAAGTATTTCCTCTCTACAAACAAAATACTTGTATGGAGTTGATTTGGGGGAGATTCTTAGAGTTGCTTCAGGACACCTGATAACTGTAGACCAAATATAGAAACAGATTGTTTGTAATTAGTATTTAAACCTTAAAGTCTTTATCACAGGCTTCTTATTTCAATATTTAATGGAGACAAAACCTCCAGTTGCCCTTTTCAATTTTGACAAAACCCAAATAAATTTCTTTAGGGATTACAAAAGGTATTTTAGGGACTTGCACTGTGGGATTTGCATTGTTCATTTATGTCCTTTAATTACTGTCAGGCTGCTGTCAGCCACAAATTGCTTGCAGTATAGTTTTAGCTATAGTAATTTTGCCCTAATGTACAGGGCCTGGGGTGAGAATAAGGAAACTGTGTTCTATTTCGATCTGTTCCTCAGTTTTGTTTTATGACACACAGCAAATCAGCAGATCTCTTCGTGTGCTCATTTGTAAGCCTAGGAAAAAAATTCTCTCCTTACATTTGTGAAATATTAGAAACTACTTCAGACAGTTAATTGACGTGTACTGTGTGTATTTTTTTACTCCTTCAAAAATCTTTGTTTCTATTAAAGTTCAGAGGAAAGAAATAAATTCAACTCCTAATTTTTATATTTTTGTATGAAAAGAAGCTTCTGGATGTCATGGTTGAGATAAAGTGTAAATAATATGAGTAGTATGGATTTTTGAAATGCAATTGCGCGTGAAAGTATCTGCTTGCTAAATAATCAAAACAGTAAAAAATGTTCGGTATATTTTAGTTCTGTTCTTCTCTTTTTACAATGTATAAGTAGAAAAAGTTTATCCTGGTATTAAGTTTGTGTAACTGTATGTGCTTACATCCATATTTTTGCAATGTCTGGAAACAATGTGCCTCCAAAAAAAATTAAATGTGATAGCTTGTTACCATCATGATAAAAAAAAATATATATTTGACAAAATCTGTTGTATTCCCAAGATCAGTTGTAATTATTTGGAGATAAACTACTAGATCTAGGTCTTTCTCTGTTTTTTATTAACTTTAGAGTATAGGATACTTGGGCAAAATGGAAGGAGAAAAAAAAGTGCTTCTTTGTTATTCAGTCCTATTTTAATTGTACTTAGTCACTTTCTGTGCAAGGCTTTAATTTGACTTTTGCTCAGAAGAAAGTGTATTATTTTGGTCAGAACAACAGGAGAAGATTTGTGATGCCATGGAACCTGACTCACAGGGAGGAGCTCCCTTCTGTCAAAAGTACTTGATCACTGTGTAAGATGCACCATATTAATGTTTACCCAGGGAGTCTGTTATTTTGAAATGATTGCCATGAACAAACCCCAGCTGTATGTGGATAGCAAGGAGCCATTGTATTTATGTGGCACATGTTTTTTCTAAAGGCATATTTTGAAGTAGAAGAGTTAATAGAGGTCAACTGCTTGGCTACTGTATACAGGCACAGCTCCATTAACTTGAGCTTCTCCTATGGCAAACTTACCCTTTTATGATAAAAATTTATGGCCCTGAGGCTTTTTGTTTTTTAAAAGGATTGAGCATGGACATTGACATATGTTTCTTTGCATAGAACAGGGGATTTTCTTTCTTATTTGGAGTTGTTTGGTGGATGTTTGATGAATGGAGTGGTGGGGAGAATTCTTAATGTGATAATTTACGTCACAGGTAAAACGCATTTAAATTTATTAGCTGAGTACATTCTGCCTGACCTAGTCAGTCTTCACTGCCAGCCTACATTTTTCTGTGGTGTACCCTTAAACGTGAGGAAGAATTAGACCATTTTCTCAGTGCTCAATGGCTTTTTTGTGTTTCCTGAGTCCTCCACAAGAAGTAGGGTTGAGGGGAACATGCATCTCTGAATTTGAACTAATAGTGTCTGTGACTTTACTGAGTGGCAGATCTGTAGCTCCTCACGTGGTGGGCTAAGGCTGGGGCAATACTTCCCCTGGCTCCACAAAGGCAAAACTGCTATTTCAGTTGGGTGTTGATGGCTAAGTCCTGAACAGTGACTGAATGTTTATTCATGTTAAAACAAATACATTTTATGTAGACTGTGAAATCAGACATTTGTACTAGAATAAAGCAGGGAGGGAGAAGAGAATAAATCTTTCATTTTTATTGAATGATGTGCTACTAAATGTTTAAAAATTTCACTAGATCTGATAAGTCAGCATGTAAAAGTTATAAATGTACTGTTTAAAGGTGTATCTCCACTCTCTATATTTGCTTCTGCTAGCAAAGGAGAATGAGATGAAGGACAGAATGATGGGTTCTTTAAAAGACTATATAATTTCAGGTGATTATATTTAAACCATTTACCAAACTTACCCATTCTATTTTTATTGTGCCTGGGTTTATTCTTTGAACAAAGCAGTTCTTGAATCCTTTTGTAATACTTTTTGGAGAAAAAAAAGTCAAGGGTTTTGACTGACTTTGAATACTTGAGCTAGTCCTGTCTGAAAAGAACAACATCAGTAACTCTCAAGTGATGAGAACAGTAAAGGAAATATCACAATTAAGTTTACCCTTATTTAGCTGTGTTGGGTGCTATTTCCTTATTTCTGTAATAAATTTATTATATTCAGCAGAATTTTGTTTTTTTTAAGTGAATTTCAATAGGTCAAGATGTCAGTAGGTTGATATCCGTTGAATTCCTAATACAGCTTCTGTACCTAAATTTTTTATTAATTTAGAAAGAAGTACATTGCATTATTTTCTTGTGCTCTGTACTTCAAAGATTTTTATGTGGTACTTGGGTACAACTAAACAGTGCCTTACCTAGCCATTTAGGTTTCATGTTGTCCTTTGAAAATGAGAAATGTCTTTTTCCCAAGAAGAATTTAGTTTCAAATGTGGAAATTAGCATTTAGATAAATGTACTTGAGTTTATAACATACACTGAACTACTGTAGAACATTAAAACTTCCTTTTGAATTGTAGTAATTGTGTGTGTGTGTTTTATGGTCTGGTCTTAAAGACCTTTTGTCCTCTTTGTAACATCAAATATGTGGTGGTGATAATGAATTGAGCATGTATATGGAGGGAAGTATTACTCCTTGGTTTTTCTTTTGTGTTTTCCTTTTTAAGAATTGCTGTGGAAGATGTTCTCGGAAGGAAGATATTTTCAGGTTTTGTCACTGAGCAATTTCTAGGATATTGAGTAAAAGAAAACATTCAATCTCTTAATACGTTATAATGCAAAGAAAAACAATACCAGAATAGAAGACAATACTAAAAGGAGACTTTAATATGTGATTTCATGCTAAGTATGTGAACAAGCATGTGCTTTTTCAAAAGCTTCCAACCTTAATTAAAAGAAGTAACTTGGGAGACTTAGGCCCTTTGGAAATAACACATCCACTGCTTTTTTTGTATGACTCTTCTGGTGAAACTTCACTCTTTTGTTCCCATTATACTTACTTACGTTTCCATGATGAAGCAATCACTTTGCATACAACTTCTCTAATGTAGGTTTGCTTTTGCATTCATGCACTCTGCATGCAAGGAAAAGAAAACAAAAAGCTATAAGCAGTAGCAGAAAGCTGAGATGGATTACTTACATGTTGTTGCCATCTAGAATAGTGGCTCTCAAATTAGGTTTTAGAGGCTTTACTGTTCTACTTCTCTATCAGTTGCAGAGTGCCCATGTCAAACTGAACAAATTCAAACTCTGAATTCTGCAATAATGAGATATTCTCAATGACACTTCTCAAGATGGCAAATTCTCTGAATCATGAGATGACCTGGGAATTATGGGGCTATTTTTACTATTTATGTTGTAGAAACTATGAAGTTGATGTCCATGAGGATGAAACTTTAGAGGAAATAAAAAGAAAATTCTGCCCGTACTCAATGGTTTTTCTTGAGTGTCTGAATGCAGCTCTTCTAGTATTCATTATTTCTCCTGGCAATTGGGTGTGTTTAATGTATTTAGAAAAAAAAAAAAAAAAAAGAACAGTTTGCAAGATGAGAAAGACCAAGCCAGGCTATAAAAATGTAAGGAATGAAAACTGTGGAATAGATAGCTGGTGTTATTCATGGTGTGTTGGGATATAGGAAGTGAAAAATCCGTGTTATGAATTCTGATGGAACTGATAGGCATGACAGTAGTGGCCAATACAGACTGGACTGCAATATAATGGACGTTAAAATGTATTGAGGAGGTAGTTTTCTGGGGAGTTATTTCAAATTTTGCCACTGAACAATTTGAGTTGTCACTTGAGATATGTAATTCTTGGTTTTATGAAAATGATAGTGTAATGCATAATAAATGAATCTCAGCACATAACTCTCCCAAACTAATTTCTTCTTTTAACGTTCCTAATGCTCAATTGAATTTCTTTCAACTGTTCAGTTTTTCTGTTTGATACAAGGAGCTTAACTTTACCATATCTAAAAAATCCTTTCCCCTTATTTTCTTGCAGGTAAGTAAAGTGTTGTGTCTGATCACTTTGAACTGTTCCCTACACCTACTTAGTGTGCTGTTCTTGGGCTAGAGATTTGGTCATTGGAACAACAGTAGACTGCTTTAAATGAACCGGAATCAGCAGTGTTCAAGTAGGGTGTGGTAGGACCTCAGGAAAGTAATTGTCCCTCAGTTTTACAGGCAGACTGCTTCACTTCTACATGCTAACATGTACAAAACTCTAAATGCTTCCATTTGTGACCTAAACATCGATAGTATAAGACTGAAAACTTAGAAGGATGGACATGTTCAGCTGTGTTTACTCTGTTTCTGAGTCTCCCTGAAAGTTTGTAAGGCAATTAATGAAACCACATTGCAAGTTAAATTAAGAAATTACGTACGTATGGCAATGTTCACGTTTTATTAAATGAAGGTAAATAGAATAGCCATTGACTTTTTTTGTATTGTGCACCTCCAGCACTCCACCACCAATTTAATAATCTATAATTAGAAAAAAATCGACTAAGTCACCACAAAAAAATAACTCAAAATTCTCAACCTAGGTGCTGACAAGAAATGGAAACGGAAAAGTTGACATAGAATGTGTATATGACAAAATTCTTTATCACTGATAATACTGTTATTGACTATAAATAAAATTGAGCTGGAAGAAAACTACCTCTATTTCAGACATGCTAAAAAACCAATGAGCTTTTTTCTTTTTTGCACACAAGAAAATTTTAAAATGGAACATTATTTCTTGCAGATGGATCATGTAGACTTTCTTGTAAGTATATGGAAACTGCATTTTTAATTGGAGGAGTGATTAATTTCCAATAAACCAGGGTCTGTTTCAGTGGGAGGTGTGAAGAGAGCTCCTTGGGAGACACAGAACATGCCAGTGGGGAAAGGCTCCTCGGTTGTTACAGGGTAATGATCTTCTAGAGCTTGGGGGGTTTGTGTTCTTCCAAAATACTTCTAATTTTAAATATTACATCTTATGCTGTTGAGGACCCTTGCCTTTTTTTTTGGGGGGGGGGGGGGCAGTTTTACTGAGCGCTTGCTTTCTGTTTCTTGTAATTAGATAGAGTAATTATTGCATAAACAAGTATTTCTATATGAAGAGGTTTTTTTCGGTTACCAGTTTTAATTTAGTTGCATTGTCTACTTCTAATTTAATGAGAAGTGTTGAATAGATGTTCCTGACCTACTTTTTCTGTGCTGTTCATTGTACTGTATATCGGTACCATGTTGTCTCTTTAGGGACTTTATTTTTCAATGGGAACAACTCCTTCTCTATCCCTTCATTGGAATACATTTCTACTGCTCTAATCTAAAATTTGCTTTGACTAAACTAAGAAGCTGTGCTCTCCATATTGTCAGTCCTCAGAGAACATTATTTTCTCTTTTTGGCTATTGGTAAGAAAGCTTTTGCAAGGAGATATTTTCTCCAGGGAAATATTCTCTTCTGCTTTTTTCATATTTCACTGACAAAACATTCTGCTGTTATGAGTGGGAATACGTTGCTGTAGGTGGATTCTCTTACTTCTAGATACTTTACCACTATTTTTCTCACCCTTTGGCAAGATAAAGATTTTTTTCCAGGATAGAGGAATGAACTTTTCTGTATTTAGGTACTAAATTACATGTGTGCAATTGTCCTTCTGCCCTCAAGGTAAGATCAGTCATAGAGAAAAATCACAGCATGCTGTGACTTTATGACTATTTTCCTTATTTCACAAGTTTACTTTAGTAGAAAACTTATGGAAGTGTGAACTTTTTTCTGCCTCTTGAGAGTTTGCCCACAACTGGGAAAGCTGGCACTCAAACTGGTCCTAAGCAATGGCTAGTGTTGAATTTGGGGGTTCATCTGGAGCAACTATTTACTATGCTCTTTCAGATACTACTTCAGTTCTCTAGACAAACTCTTTTCTGATAATGGCTTTCTCTTTCCTGCTGATGTGTTAGAATATATGGATTTTACTCGTTCACTGACTCACTCTAATTCGAGGCACCATTTCAGTGGATGTTTGGTAGGTATCTCAAATTGACATGGTTTAGTTTTCTACTGTTACTTCTTTGTGGTAGGTGGTAGTTACTCTGCCACACATGGCTTAGGGGGGTTTGGTATGGGCAATAATGCTTTACTGGCAGATAGCGAAGTGTGGGTTTTCTTTTGGCTTTTGTGTAAATTCACTGTTCAGGACAAAACTTAATAATGTTCACAGGAATAGGCATGGATACGATTAGGAAAAGGGACTTCTCTGTGTGTTTCTGTGTATTGGGAAACTACAAACTAAGCATGTGGGTAATCTTTGCCTGATAATGGATTGGACCTGCTCATCTCAAAATCTCAACATGTAAGAGATTATATATAGATTAGGTGAAAATTTCAAGAATGAAATTTAAATATGAAAGCAAACTACTTGCTTTTCGAAAGACAGTCTGTAACAGGAAAAGAAATGGGTTTAACTTCCTATTCAGAAAATGTTTAGAGAAGAGAGGGAGGAAGATACCCACTTTACCTTAGTTTAACTCCTCCTGTGCTGAATGGTAAGCTGCATGTATGAAATAAAATCAAAAGAGATACTCAAGAAATAGACAAAGAAATACTTCAAAAATACCGTCTCTCTAGAGTTTCTTCTGGGAAACCATGGAGAAATGGCTGTCAGTCATCAGATAGTTTTATTTTTCCAAAACCGAGGTCTGGGATCGAGAACATGATGCTGTTCAAAATTGCTGCCAGGAACAGGTATTCTGAGATGGCAACATGTCTGTAAGCAGAGTGCAGCAGCTGCTGCATTGTTTGGAAGTCTACAGAGCATGAGACAGTGCAGCACAACAGGGGCAGGGGCCCAGCAGTGCCCACTGCATGTCTGTGTGTTAATGTTGGCTGCCTGGCTTGGATAGTCACAGCCATAGCTGTGGAGAAAAGCAGAGGGACCATAGGCCCCTTGTAACCTTTCCTGCCTGGTGGTGCTGCACTTGTGTCACTGGATGGAAAAATGACCTGGAAGCAGCTATTTGGATTTGCTTTACAACAGAGTAATTGCAAGCCCTGAAAAACTATCTTCCAGACAGCAATTACTGATAGCCTCTGAGTAGCAGTCATGTTCCTTGTCCCAGTTCACATATGGGTCTGTGTGTTATTAGGTTCAGTGAGAAGTTTTGTGTCTTGGCCTGTGCTGAATGGTAATGGTGTGCATCTCACCTTAGGAGGAGAGAGGTAGACACAATAGAAACCTATCATGGTATGAGAGATGGCAAGGCAATGGAAGTTATTTGCCCACTTATCATGATGGGGTGCTCAGAAGTGGGATGTTCTGGTGGCGAATGTTGATGTCATATTGAAGAAATCTAGTTTGAAATCAGGTGAAATGTGAATTTCATGCTGTAGAGAATGCAACTATAGGGCTGTCATTTCAATGTAGCTCCATGGGAGAGAAGGGAGATTGGGGATGCAGCTCAACCCCCGCCTGTAATGAGCTTCTGTAATGATTATGAAATACTTCTTGTCTTCCTACTCCCTCACAGGGAGTGATACTGACAGTGCTGGTTCTTTTTTTTCCATCGTGGCACATTTTGAAACCACAGTATTTTTAGAAACCATTTTTCTCTTGTGTTCTTTGTAAGTGTAGCCTATCCCTTTTGGAACGTGTAACCATGTTCATGTGCACTGGAGTCCTTTGTTTTTTTTTTTTTGAATGGTCTGTGGAAAATGAGCTTTCTAGAGGGGAAAGTAGAAAAAAGTGGATCACTCTAATTTTTGTAAGCATTTTTTTACTGTCTTCGTTTTGTTTCCTTCAGAAGATAGGCTCTGAAATCTGAAAAAGCTGAAGCTGTTGGGACAGAACTCATTCTCCCACTACCAGGGTTGCTTTTTACAATAAGGTTGCCATGAATATGCAAGTTAAGAATAATTGTGCATATGAAGAAGAAACAAGGCAAGATGTAAAGAGTGTGTAGATAAGCACTAAATCAGTCCACATCTGAGTCAGTGGCTACAGTCTGAAGAAAATCTCAGAAAAATGCTATTGTTTATTCCTTCTGTGCAGTTAACGTGGAAGTACAGGAAGTAACAAGATTGTTTGTTCAAGTTCATTATGCCTATGAAACCTCCTCTCTGTCCCCCTTAGTATAAATTTTTCACTTAATATGGGGTTACTGTTACCAAAGTGGTAATAGTGTTCACAAAACAAATGCTAGTGAGGCTTAAAATATGGAATGTCTGTGCCCTTTCTCTCTTGTATGTCTAGAACCTGCCGGTCTCATTGTGAGACAATTTTTTTCTGTATTTTCTAAGATATGTTGCTGATAAGCTGTGTATTTCAGCATCAGTGGCCTTGTTGATGTGCCAGTCGGTGAGCACTCAACAATGTGTGCAGTTCAAAGAAGCTCTGAACATTGTGCAAGGGGCAACATTGACATAATTGAGAAATCTGGCTGAGTGTTCTCTGACATACTTGGTTTCAGTCTCAGAATTTTGGTTTTTTTTTTTCTCCTTGAGTACTAATTCCATTTCAAGTATTTCAGAACTTAGTTCCTTCTGACCAAACAGTTTCTGCTTATTCAGAAATGGGGGAAAGGCCAGACTAATTATTGGCAAATGCAAATTGAGTTAAAATCTCTAAGGCGGCTAACTGGAGACGTAAGACTTGGAGATGAACATATTAATAACAATTGCTCTTGAAAAGAATTAAAGAAATTGATTAAAAGAATTGATGAGATATAGACAGAACTCTGGCTTGAAGTCAAGGGGTTCTTACCACACTTGAGCTAAATAAAACTGCAAAGGAAGGATACTTCATGTGGGAAGATAATTGAATAAAGATTTGGGAAAGAAAAAGCCCCATAAACTACTGGAATTCTTAGTTATTTTCAAATATCAAAGTACTGAATTAAATGTATGAGAAACATTTACTGTTTTTATGCAGAAATGTCAAAGTTATCAGTTATGCTCCAGAAATTAAAAGATGACTTTGTAAGGTTGACAAATACCAGAAAGGCTTTCCTTGGCTTAAAGCTTCATTTGAAAATTAGGATGTGTGTTCCGTACTACTGCACACTTGATGACATCAAGTGTCAAGTGGAAGATACCTTAAACAGAAACTGCTGTGGTAGAAAAGGAGGAACAAACAAAAAGTCCAACTATGAAACAACACTTCCTATGAGGCATGCTTGTTGCAATTCACTGTTTTTCAGTTTTTTCCAATGTTTCTAGAATCTTTCTTTGAAATAGATTGTAGGACCTCATGCTGATCTTTCTTTGCCTGCTTGGGGGAGAGCATGTATGAGCATCGTGAGCAATCATAAATGCACAGCTAGTTCCAAAAGGTTATTGAGGAGTTGCCTCAATATATTATTGTTTTGAATCAATTCTTCAGTAAGCAGTGATTTTGATCCTCACTGGAAGCTCTTTTAAACCTAAAGTAGTTGTTTTGGAGATGAAAGCAGCCAATGGTAGAAAATGTCTACTTGGTTATAAATGTGAACTAAGTGTTGTTACACTTGATATATGGCTATCCAAATCACCTCCTCCATTTTCTATCAGTATTAACATTATGAAAGAATGAAATACCTCTTAATGCATTAATTGTAAACAAATTTCTTTTATTGATGCTTGAAGAGGCCTTCTTCCTGCTGTCCAGCTAGATTGAGGAATAAAGTTGGAATGAATTGGAAGGAAGCTTGGCTTCAAAGCAGAAATTTAATAAATAAAGGAAACACTGAACCACACACTTCTTCTGCAAATGTGTGTGTGAATGCACTGGTACCCAAAATCCCTGTTTTCCTGTCTCCTCTGCCTTCATCTGAGAGCATGGTTGTCTTGTGTGTCCACAAGCACAAGGGGTGCTCAGAGGAAGATGCTGGCCAGATTACCTCAGGGTAAAGGCCAAAAACTGCTTGGTGTAAAGGGTTGTGGAGACATTGAAAACGGTACTTACAGAGAAGAATGAGTCTTTAACTATATTGGGGGAGTGTGTGTGTGTGTATAAGAAAAGATTTGGTCCTTATGATAAAGTTCTATACCAGTTGGAGCTAAAAGGATTTAAATTAATATTTAGTCATGGCTAACTTGTCTAAACTAACTGTTCAACAATTTCCATAATGGAGAAAGAATTCAAGAAAAGATAATTTGAAGTAAGTAGCTTCTCCAAGTATATTAGGCATACATTAAGGTCTATAAAAAGTTAAATGATGGATGCGTTGAGACAATTACATGAAGTAAAAATTTAGCCTGTAACCCTGAATAATGCTTTCTATCACATCATTTAAGTCAGATGTCCATTACAATTCAGATTTGTTATTCTCTGCAGTAGGAAAATATTAACAAAATCTTAGTTGTTCTGTGCATATAGCAAATGAAAGCAGCTAAAAACTGTCTCATATAGGTCATACAGAGGAGTCAGTATTTCAAGCAAACTGGTACTAATGATATATTGGTGTGGTGGATTGACCATTTAAGGGTGCTGGATGCCACCCAGCTCTCACTCTTTCCCTCAAGCAGGCCCTGAAGAATGTAAGATGCAAAAGCTTTTGGATGAAGACAAAGAGGCCACTTCAGAATTATTGTTACAGGCAAAACAGTGTTGACTCAGAGAAAGCTGCTTTACTGCTTATTGAAAATAGAGTATGATAGTGAGAAACAAAGGCAAAACCTGTACCACCTCTTACCAGTCATCCCTCTTTTCTTCCCAGGCTCAAGTGCATTCCTTCATTCTCACCTCCTGTATCTATCCAAGCAATGCAGGGCAGTTGCTAACTGAGGGTCTAATTAAGTCCGTAACAGCACCTTCCACTTTTTCTCTGCTCTATTATGGGTTCCCCCCAGGGTACAGTCCTTCAAGAACTGCTCCACTATGGATCCTTGCCCCAGACTACAGACAGCTGGCTCCTGTGTGGTTTCTCCATGGGTAGAAGCTTCATTCAGGACATGTCTGCCTGCTCCAGTGTGGGGATTCTCCATGGGCTGCAGAGGTACAGCCTGCCTCACCATGGTCTTTGCAGAGTCTGCAGGGCAATATCTGCTCTGGTGTCTGAAGCAACTCCTCCCATTCCTTCACTGACTGGGGTGCTTCTTTCCTTCTCTTTTGTTCCCCTCTCCTCTCTCCCTCAGGCATTTTGCCCTTTCTTAGATGTGTTTCCCTGAGGCACCACCACCATTGTGCCCAGGGAGCTTGGTCACTCCCTGCACGGATGGGTTGGAACTGTCCTTGTCTGCACAGCCCAGGCCTTTCCAGACAGAGCCTGCCCAACAGCCAGTGCCTCACCTCAGACACCCTTGAGGCTGTTGGATGTCTCAAAAACTACTGTCAATTACTTGGAAAAAATCCAAAATAAGCAACTAGCTCTGGTATGTTAAACCACCGTTTGGCAAATCCTACAGATGGGCAGATGGGGCAGCTCTAGATTAAGGACCAGTAAAATATGGGTATGGAAACTGTCAGTTCATATATATATAGATTTAAAACTCTGAGTGCTTAGTGTTCCTCATCTAGCTTTTTCAATTTTTATGAAAAAACTTGCCTAATGTGATTTAATAAGTAATAATTTTAGAGAGACCTTGCCTTGAAGACGTGTGAAATATTTATGACCATATACTCGTTTTCATGTGGATATAAACATCGCTGAGCTTTTAACCCAGCCCTTCCCAAGCTGACTCCAGTTGTGTGTCTCTTCCAATTGAAACATCAGGAAGACTTTGAACACCAAGAGGAGTGAAATTCATCACCCTCTGTCACCAATCTAAAAACATGTCAAATTCTTGTCTTCACCCAAAATAGGATTTGGACTTTGGAGTCTAGAGAGTCATTAAATTTGGCCACTTGCTGATCTAAAATGACATTAATTCAGGGTCAGATTTTCTGTTAGGAAAAGGCCTGTGGGCAGCCCACACTGAATACAGTTGTGAGCAAGTGCTTAGCCTTGAATGGCTCTGCAAAGCATGCAAAAAAAAGGATTATTTGTTTTTTCTTTTTAAAGTAAAATATAGTTTGTGGTAGGTACTTTAAAATGCAGGGCCCTGAAAGAAAGACTATGCAATTGCAACTATTTAAATTTCAGTCTGAATCAGCTTTCCAGCAATGTAGGTACATGATGTCCCTTCCCCTTCTTTGAAATAGTAATGTAGGACTTGGTGGATCTGTTAACTTCAAATATTCTAGAGTGCATTGGGAGCATTCTCAAACTAGAGTGCATTCTAGTAAACATTGAGAGCTATCTCAAAAATTATTGCTATTTATCATTCCTCATATAAATATTTGGAATTATGCAAGAAGCAGAAACTTATTGTGGAAAATCCACCTTTTTTTTTTCTCAAAGATGATTCTCTCTATGCTTTCAGGAATCTAGACTGTTGATTCTGTGTTGTTAACTGTTGAGCTGCTTAAATGCATAGTGTGTTACAATGAATACTCTATTTTGTGGCTTTATGTGGTAGTGTTTTTCTGAAATAGACAGTTTTAATGGAAGAGAAAGTTACTGGAGAAATATTTCCCTGAATGTGTACGTATTATTTCTCATTATTTGCATAATCATCTTCCTTGCTGATGTGTAAATCTGGAGCAGACGTTGCAGTATGCTTATATAGATATAGGTAATGGAACCTAATTCTGCCTAGACACTTTGGACACTAATTCCTTTGCGTGCTCCTGTCTACAGCTGATAGGAAAGGCTTGAAAAGGAAAGCTTTTCTTAGACTTCTAATATATTGGATATGAAAAATCAAATCATATTAATTTTCTCTTTCTGGCTGAAACTTCTAATATGAATCTCAGGCCCGTTGTGTTGAAGACACATGTTCTCAATGTCAGAAGTTATTGACAGCATATTGTAAATAACAAAAAAACCTCAAACCCAATTTTTTATATGTTAGTCTGTTCTTAAAATTCCCTTCACTTAATCTTTCAGGCAGGTAGTGTGTTGTAGCCCCTGGCCGTGGAAACAAGGAGGTTGCCCTACCGCAGTGATTGTTACACATTTAGGGCAGGCTGTGAAATGACTTGGGCTAATTGGACTTCAGCTGAAAGATGCCACCTTCAGGAGATTAACCCTGGATCTTGCACTGAAACACTCTTGTTCCTCCTTAAGTGAAGTCTCCAGACTGAAAATGTTTCTGTAACTGTTTATTTTAACTGGACTGAGTAAAATGGGCATACCCTAAAGAAGCTAAGAATCTAGGGAATGCTAGGAACATAGTACAGGAACACTTAAGTGACTCTGCAATATTTGCCTCCTGTTTAACAGGATTTATTCACCACTGTTAACCACTCAAGTGATGTAAGTCACTTGAAGTGACTTTCAAATCAAACAAGTGTTGTTGCAGTGCTCAGGTTCTGCATGGGTGCAGCAAGCGTACAGGGACAGCAGGGACCTGTCACGGTGCCCTGGCATGTGAATAAAGCTGTACTGAAACTTGTGTGCCTTGGAGTTCACATGCCTTGGCTATGCTTGGACAGACCATGAGAACTTTGGGATTCTGCAGCCTTTAGTCTACAGCAGCTGCAATTCAAGGATTATGTTCTTAATATGCCTGAACTGGTTCTGCATAAAACTAGCTCAGCTTTATAGTCAAAGTGGGTAGTAAATTTTCCAGATCCTTGCTGATACTGGAAGTGATACAGCTGTTAATCCAGGCCTGTGATCATTCTCTCTGCCTCCCTTGCCATTACTACTTTGTAACAGGACTAGGATATTTGAAAGCTGACTGTGCCTTTGAAAATGTTCTCTAGATCTTTTAGTAGCTTTCTTCTAAAATTTAGGAAGAAAATGTTAAAATCATAAATGTCTCATCTTGCTATTTAGTTCTACATAGGGAATCTTACATAATTCAGCCTTATTTTTTCTGGCTTCCTTACTGATGCTTTTTCTTTAAAAGAATTGTTCACACTTCTCTTAAATCTGAGAGAATTAGAGTTGCATTCTCTAAATTCTGTAAATGGCTGTTCTGTCACAAGAGTCTGTTAGAGCTTCCCACTATGTCCATGGAATTTGAACTTGAATTTAAAAGAGGAAGCTTCTGTGCTAAGTTAAGAGCAAAATACAAATTAAAGCTTCAAACTAACACTTGTGTCCTGTCATTCTCCATGTATTGAAACCTCAGTGATTAAATAGCAATCCTAATAAACAGATGTGGCAATAAGTCAGGTATTAAAAATACCCTCATCTTTTGATGCTTAGTGTTTAAAGTAAAAACCAAGAGAACCCAACCAAAACAAAGAGAAGATCTTTAAGGAAAAGTCACTGGCTGTACCTCTTTTCTTTCATCCCCACTGCTTCCCAGTTGCCATTGTAAGGTAATTCTCTTCTGAATTTTCCACTTACTCCAGCAATTCATTATTCACTGCCTTTTTTTTTCACTCCTTTTATTTTCTTCTTCTTTTCTGTATGCTTTCACATCCCACTCCTTGTTTGCTTCACAAAGTATTCAATTTTGTAGACTATCAGAAGCACTCATATTTAGACCAAATTCTTCTTCCCCACAGGCTTAATCATATTTCATCAAATCCCAACATGTCTGGTTTTTATGGTTAGTTATGCAAGTTGTATGGATTGTATCCCTGACCTTTCATCCTTAATTGCAGCTTTTAGAGACGTGATTCAGCACAACACTTTAATAGTACTGGTACTCTTATGTGCTTTGTTGAATTTTGACATGGAATAGAAACCACAAATACAAGTGAATGGGGGAGAAAAGCAGCAATTCCAACCTTTAAAACGTAGGTAGGCAACATGGAAAACTCTAGTCTGGGTCTATTTTGTGTTCCCTGCAAAAGGCCTTTTTTGGTGAGGGGTGGCTTTGCAAGGATTTAAGTACTTATGATAGGGCTGTACTAGATGTGGTCTTCTTTTTCCACTTACCAGCTGCTTCTGTTTATTTTGAAGGTACACTTTTGACACTAAAAGATTTTCTTTTTAAACATGTAAGAAGCAATCAACTTCTCTAAAGCCACTTCTTCCATTATAGTAATCTTTTCAAAAGCTATCTAGTTTTCAGCTACAGGTCTAAGTTAACAGGCTTTTCAGTTTCTTCTAAGACAAATTGCAGTCTCATCAATATGTATTTGCTTGTTTCCCCTCTCTCAATTATGTGAGAGCTGTAGCACTAGCCTCTGCCATCGGCAATTCTTTGTTAGAAATGAAGAAGCAGTTGATGTAGTATATCGGGTATAATTCCAACTTTTCTGTGACAACACTAATGCTACTGTCTCGGCAGTAAAATATGTGGCTGTATTGCCATTATTTATATTTTGAGGAAAGGAATAAAGAAATACTATGTAAAGTATGTTCATTCTTTTAAGAATTAGTCTTGTTTTCTGTGATCGCAGCTGTAGCTGCATCTCTGTGTGTGATGATGCACATAAATCTTGTGGCATATTATAAAGCACTATGAAACATTTTGAGAAAGTCATCTGGATCTCATTTACTGGTTGAATTGTTGTTCCAGCCTGTGGTTCCTACTGTGAACTTCACTACTGTGAAGATGGATAAGAAGCAAAACAAAACAGCAATGTGTATGTGTTCTAGAAGGAACACTAAAACCAGATAGTTAAAGCATGCAATCTTTCACATGTGGCTGATGTAAAAATCCTGCTGAATTAGCTCTTGGTTACAGTTGGGAGTCTGGATGTAGCAATTTGTTGTATTTTTGTGAAGACATACAGTGTTATCTGCATTAGCTGATGTACTTAATGTGTGTTTCATGTTCAGAAAAACTCATGGTAAAATATTTTACTGTTTTCTTCAGTTAACAGGAACTTAAAACTCGATTAATCTCTTTTTATGGCATTTCTTTATATCTGAATTTATGCTTGATGCAGTTTGCAAATGTTTGAAGATTGAAAGATTTCAGTAAGACCACCAGATATTAAAATATCCAAATTCTTTAATAGAGCATTCAGGTTATATTTTTTAGTCTATGAGAAGTTCTAGCAAAGCTGACAGCATAAACTGGATTGAAAGGGTTAAGGTTAAATTGATTGTAAAAGGAAGAAGTGTTTGGTTCTATTTTGCATCCATATCTAGATGACTTGAATAATTAGTATTAAGAAATTCAGACATCTGACTTGATATCTTATGTTTTCCTAGAATTGTATGTGTTTTATTAAATAGCTTTACTGCTTTAGTTCCGTCTGGAGGATTTAAGTAGCATTAAAAAATTATTTATAGTAAATACAGTTTCAAAAGCTACTGCTATTAAGCAGTGGGGTTTTTTTGTTGTTGTGGTTTTTATGTGCTGAAGACCTGGCTTTTAAGCCACCATCTCAGTCTCTTATTTTGAGATCTGGACAGGATGGTGTAAAATGTGACAAATCTGCTTTTAGCCATCTCTTGAAGCACCTTTTACAAGTCTCGTGCAAGAGTTCTTAGGAAACAGAATTGTTGGGATACCTGGTAATGCTGCTATAAATGTCTTGATGTCACATTATTATCAGGTGAATGGTGATTAAATGGTGTATCTGGGACTAGTACTTAATAAATATCAGATGTTGATATAACTTCTTTGACGTTAAAACAATCGTTATTGTTTATAGGAGGTTGAGCTAGCAGAAGAAGATAGGTTTCTGAGTTAATAAAAGATTGCAGAGGAATTATAACCCATTTATTATTGCAGCATTTTGAAGATTATCATAGAATGCTTTTAGTGCCTGCCCACAGCTTTGCTTGAAATTATCGTTAGAATTGCAAGCAGCAGTTTCTAACATTGCTTTCTGTAGCTCTTGAGGTGTTCAAAGCCTGCTAATGAGAATTGAGACTATTGTTTCCCCTCTAATAATTTCAACTTCAGTTACATCAGTCTGAGGAAAAACTATCAGTTTTCCTTAAATAACATCACAGCCTGCATTTGTGATATTTTCTTCAAAGCACTGTTAATTTTTTTGAGCTGTTTATGCCTACCAGTCTCTGTTAGTTATGCTCTGCCCTTGGCTTTTACTGTTTTCATCTTCCTACTTGTCCCTTTCTGTTAAACCTCCAGAAATCCTTCAAGTTCAGTTCTCATGAAGTATGGAGAGTTTATTTTTTCTTCTTCATCTCCCTGCACAGTCTGCCTTTATGAATTCCATTAATGCTTGATGTAACACTTCCAGATGTATAAACTGACTGAAATGTTTCCAGTTTTAGTACAAAAGAAACATGGTAAAATTACTGTTGAGAGGTGGAACCTTAGCTTAAAGCTTGCCAGTGGCTGCATTGCTCTTCTAGAGATCCTGTGTTCATGATTAGCTTCAAGTTGTCTTCATTGGATGCTGTGAGCAACGGAGCTCATGGCTCATTTAAGTTTTGTTTTTGTGATTGCCAGTAATAAGTAAACTTGTGCTTAGATGGGACTATAACTGGGATCTACCAAAACATCTTTAAATGCTAGATAATGTAGGAGAAGGGGATACAGGTGACGTTGTCCCTGGTAAGTAACAGCTGTGTTAATTACCTAATACAGCCTCGCCCCTGATGAGTCACAGCTATAGCCAATAAAGATAAGTGTGATAAAAGGGAGTGGGTGAGCTGGTGAGGGGGGAAGTCATGAAGGAGGATGATCTGAGAGAGAGAATCACTGCTGTGAGGTCAGTCTGGGTCTGCGGTCACAGTCTAGCTAGGTACAAGCCTGCATTCAGAGTCTGCAAACCAATACCTGCAGTCATCGTTTAGCAGGGAATAACTAGCAGTCAGAGGCTGCAAGGGAAGCCTACAGGAGGAGCTTGCTGCAGCCAGAGTCAGTGAATAGTTGGAATCAGGATGGCTGAGCTGTAAAGAGGAATAAACCAGGACCCTTTTCATGCTGTGGTGAACAAGAAGTCTGTGTCTTGGCTCATTTCTACCATGTAACAAGAGGGCTGCTGCAACAAGATATAGCCTTTGTTTGAAACTGGATATAATAACTTTGATCTGGCTGCCATAAATACAAGCATACACGTGTGTAATTTAAACAATTTGTGGGAGAGTGTTGAATTTATTTATGCTGGAACATCATCAGAATTGGTGAGACTTAATTAAATCTGCCTGTAACTTAATTTCTATATCTTTGAAGACTGTTCTAACTGATTCAACGTGCTAAATTTTATTTTTTGGCATGTTGATATAAAGGAAGAAGAGCGCAGAGAGAAATGAATGGGAAAAGGGTGTTTCCTACTAGGCAAAATACAGTAGTATAAATAATTCTGTTCCATTCTTTGAATTAGTCTTTAAACCCACCCTGCTTTTAATTAAACTAGTGCCCCTGACTTCTTGAAAGGCTTTTCTATGAAATTTTTTTTGTTGTTCCTGTAGGTTGCCAGTCTAATTCGAAGCTCAACATTACTCTATTTTGTTTTTTCTTTTCTCTGTTGTTGAAGAGGGAGCTGCAACCCTGAGCTGTGCTGGCACAGTAGATTAGCTATAGCACAACTACTGTGCTGTCTCTTAGAGCAGCAAAACGTTTTCTAGGCCTTGCCAGTTCCTCTCAATAAGGCTTACCAAGAAAATGCTTTCATCTTCCTGACTTGTGTTCTTTCTTGTCATTCGTAGAGAGGAAATGTTGCTTGGTTCTATCTCTTGGACCCAGACTGGGTGTGGTAAAACTGATCAACTCAGATCCCTGTGTCCAACCAATACTTCACTTCCCTCAGGGATCTCAAAGACAGTGTAGCCAAATATAATCGTACTCTGCCTCAGCACTGATGGAGGTTAAAGCTGGGATCATAGTAAATAAAACATCATGCTTGGTACTGTAGAAGACCTTTTAGCACAAGAGTGTGTTAGAGTGCTCTGGTTCAGATTTGTAGTGGAGTGGTACAATGGTACAGCTTGTGGAGGAGGCTTCCATTTTGTGTGATATTTTGGTGTACCAACATTTGTCATGGACATGTTGTATGCTAAGTGCTGGGGATTAGATTTTTTTTCTTTTTTACCTATGGATTTTTTCCCCATCAGTTGCTGGGAAACTAACTACTGGGTACTTATAGGTACTTAAGCAGAACAAAGGTACCAGAGGAGAGGAGTGTAGCACCTGGCTACACTTCTTTTGTCTCTGGGAGTTTTCTCTCGGAGGGGGAAAATACCACAGGGCTGGGGGCAGCCGTGCTCGGTAGGCATCGGAAGGAGGACGTCGAGCTGTGGCTTACTGCAGGGAGGATTCACTGTCACCACCAAAGTCCAGTCCTAGGGCTCCACCACCACCGTTCGTGTATCCAGGAATCCTGAGCTCGCCCTCTCCTGCCCTGCTGGAGCTGGGCCCCGCTGTCCCACGGCCGCAGTTTCTCCAGCGCTGCTCTGGGTCTCTTTGCTCCGCTGCAGCCCCGCACCCCCTGCCCTGCTGGGACATCTCGCAGTTCAGCTGCCACCGCAGAGCTTCTGATACATCTCCTCCAGCAGCCCAGGAGTTTCTGCTCATTTCCTGCGGTTCCAGTTTGGTGCTCCTCAGAGTCCTGCAGGGGCACCGGGATCAGACTGCCCCGGGCTTTGTGAAGCAAAACCTCTCCTCCATCCCTTCCCATCACAAGGTTCCTGGTTCTGTTTTGTTGTTAGTGCTGTAGTTGTTGTTTTGTTTGCCTTGTTATACATACTAGTAAAGAACTGTTATTCCTATCCCCATACCTTTGCCTGAGACCCCCTTAATTTCAAAATTATACTAATTCAGAGGGAAGGGGTTTGCATTCTCTATTCAAAGTCTCTGGCTTTCCCTGGCAGACACCTGTCTTTCAAACTAAGCCACTAACCTAAATTTTATTGCAACTTATTGTGTTAAAACATGCTGGTATGACTGCAGGTAGTTAATAGGCAATAGAATGAGACCGTGCTTCCGTCTATCCCAGGCTGAAACACGATAAAGAACAGTAATCCTGCCTCTGGTCCACAGCAACGAGGAGCAAGTTAGTTCTGGATTGCTCTGCAGCATGTGGCTGCAGTCATATTTGGACACTTGGTACTTGTGTTTGGATGGCTTCTGGGGCAACAATGGGACTTATAGTTCGCCATTTACTAGGGGTGGATCCTTTTTCTGGGAAAACTTATTGTTCGTTTTTGGTTTTTTTTATCTTCCTATATTTTTAAAAACATAAGTTTATAAATCTGATTTGATATAATGTAATTTGCTGCAAATACTTACAAAATAAATGTAAAGGCTTTGGGGCTTTTTTTGTTGATTTTTTAATGTTTGATTTATTTTTTGAAAATAGCTCTCCTTTTCTGCAGAAGAGAATTCTACAGTTAAAACTTGCAATCTCTAGCTTTCATATTTACTGTGACACTGGAACACACATTGCTGCTGCTGTGTTTGAGAAGCTCTCTGGTGTTTTAAAGTTTAGAATTAGAAGTTGCTCTTACGTTAAATTTCTTTTGTGCATCTTAGACTAATTAAGAATCCATTAACATAACTGTTTTGCCATTTTTATTGGTCGTAGGCCTAGAGGTGTAGAATAAACCCTCAAAATGTATTTCACCTTCTAAATGTAGTCTCTAGGGAATAATAATTTCTGAAGTAATATTCCAATAATGGTAATTCAGCACTTGGAGATTGGGTACACACACATTTCAGTATATTGTAATAATGTGGGAACTCTGCATTAATGTGTTTACTTCTACTTTGATCCCACGCTGTGTGTGTGTATACTTCTATAAAAGCTTTTTCATACTGTGTGTGACTTTCACTTGTTCTGTGTGCAATTAAACATCTGGAAACAAAACTTCCTTGATGTTTTTAGTCCTCATTTAGTGTTGTAAAAGGAAAAAGAAAATCTGGTATAGTTCTGCAAGTTCCACGTGGAAAACACCCATAAATATCACCTAATTACTATATTCTGCACGATATTAAAAAATACGCCTGTAACATAACCAGTTAGGGAAAATGGAAGTGATGTAGAAGGTATGCTTGCTGCCCTTCCTACTGCATTATTAAAGTAATGCTCAGCATTCCTAAATACAGTGGATATATAGGTAGAGAGCCCTGAGCCTTATGAGGCTTTTCAGTCAATGTGGATTTGCATAGCAGTGTAGATAGTGGGTTCCTTTAGCATCAGGCTGAAAAACGCATAAATCTTTGAAGAAAACAAATTGCTTCCATTAATTTTTCAATTTTTGGACACCAAGCAATTAAGAGAGATCAGGCGTGTGCTCTTCCGATCTCCATTAATTTTTCAATTTTTGGACACCAAGCAATTAAGAGAGATCAGGCGTGATTAGTTTCAGAGAACTGATATTGCTGTGTTATACACTCAGTGTATCATTTTGACAAGTATTTTTCTTTATTTAAGCTGAAATCAGCTGAGTTCTTCAAGTTCTTCAAGGTTTTTATTAAGATTTGAGGACAAGCTTCTTTCTTCCTCCTGCATGCTTCCTGCTATAGTAGAAGACATTCTTTTGTTGTATGCTGGAATACACTTCCACTAACATACAGCAGTCATAAAGACAGGATGCTCTTTTATAGCTAAACTTTACCACAGCCCCCACAAACAAACAAAAAAATCCCAGTCTCAAAAAAAAAAAGCCAACAACCCCCCCAACCTGAAGCAATTTATTGCTTTAAAGAAGCTGAAGCAACATCTGCAGTGTAGGAATCATTCAAGAAATGTTTAGTTACACATAATAAATTTAGTTTCTGGGAATCATCCATTGATTGTAATTGAGCATAATAGACATGCTTTCCACTGGCCTTCTCATCTCCTATTTTTAGATTACTTTCCATAAAGTGCTCTACGTTTTTCTTAGCCCGAGGTGTATATGTTTAATAAGCTGTAATGCCTCATTTGAGTTATTAAATTTAATAGTATTCTGTATGGGTTAAATATAGATTATGGATTGAAGGGTTCCCAGAGCTGTGGGGTAAAGGCAGGAGCTGATCAGGATGCCTTAGCTCCCCAGCCACTCCCATCACAGTTGGTGGGAAAAGGGAGGATGCTCTGTTGTCCCTGCTGGGTACCTCAGCTCATGCCTGAGGCTACACAGTCAAGTGCTGTGGGGACCTTGTGTGTGAAGTCCACAAGCTCCTCCACGGGTGAGCCTGCCCTCTCTCACAGAACTTAGTGATGCTTTTGCATTTGCCTAATACTTGATACTCCAAGACACTCCAGATTTCTGGTTTTTTTTTCCAACTGAGCCACACTTCTATGGATGGGGGAGGAAACTTGAAAAGGAGGCTTGCATTTACCACGTGGCCTATGACTGGTCATTATGCTTTGGAAATCTGCAGTTTTGCAGAAGCTGGTGGGTGCTGTCAGGAATATTTCATGTCCCTTTTTGTTACACTTGTGGCTTTTTTTTCTTTAATAAAAACTCACACCCACTGAAAATTCTTTGACTCCACTGCCCTAATTTTCCCTCCCCTTCCATTTGTTTGCAGTAGCTTTTCTATTTGTCATTCATTTCATCTCTGCAGATTGTGTCTTACTTTGCCTTCCCAGCAGAGCTTGTCATTTTATAGAGTAGGGTCTGGAGCGATCCTTGCTGCCGCCTCCTCTGCAGGAAAAAAACATTATGAACAGGATCATAAGCCTCCTTTTTGAAATGGGAATGAAGGGGTTTTCCTTCCCCTTACCTGTCTCCTTTCTGGAAGGAGAGGAGGAAGACAAAGGAGATTGCTGCTATGGCCCCAGCTGCTTCTGGTGCTGTCATGATCATTTAATTGCTGCAGCCGCTCTCAGTGCTAGCACATGGGAGAAATTAACACTGATCAAAATGTGAAGTGCATCCCCCACTTTAGATATCTCCATGCACAAGCAATAAATCAAAATGAGACCTCAGCAGAATTACACAAAAGCTACTTGCTGGTCTTGGCTTAGTTCTTGGAATGACAAGCTTGGGTTGTTTTTAGTTTGTTTGTTTTCAAACATTAAATGATAATTAAAAGCATCATATACTATATTACTACAGAAGTAAGTTATTAATGTAAACAAAGTCCTCAGCTGCTTCTAAAGCATCTCTCATAAAACTGCAATGCTGGCTCTAAGGGCCAGTGAAGATACACTAATTCTACAACAAATGACTCTAATTTATAGAACTGTTGAATTATATCAAAAATCCAATCAGAAGCCATCATTGTTCTGTAGCCTAGTGTTAATATATCTGTTTTTCCATTAATTGCATAATGACTGTTAACTTAATCTACAACAGATCAATGGAAGTGAACTATGGAGTATGTTATTTCTATTGAGTAGTAAGTGAATGGGGGTTTTGGACTAGCTTGGTGTTCTGTTGAAAAGGACAGCAATTGATTGATGTGGAAAAAATGAATGTAAACGTAGCACTACAGAACCTGTGCAGATTTTTTAATGCCCTTTCTATGATTTTCTGGTTTTTCATTAAAGCTATGAATGCCTGTAGGTCTCATGCAGAGGTCTGTGAAGTCATCCCTGTCAATCTACAAAAATTAGATGCTGTTTGCTGTTTTTTAAAAGTGTGACACTTCCTCTGCCCAACTCTTGTGACCAGCTCCTCCCTTGTCCTATGTGGAAAAAATGTAATTATCTTCCTATGACTCAAAATCCTAAATAGCAAGAAGTTAGCTGAAAAATCCATTTCGTTGAACTGAAGCTTAGTTGTTTGAACAACTGGTTTACAGGTTTCGTTTCAGGCCTTTAGAATTTTTTTTCCCGTGATTCCTTTTTTTTTTTTTTTTAAGGAACCTTGGCACTGAAAATGGAAATGGTCTGAGATTAGGCATGGGATTTAAAGACTGCTACCAAGAAGAGTTGCAGGCAATGTGTCCACTTCCTCCTTCTGTCAGAAGATAACTATTGTTTTGCATTTGAAAATTAAAAATTACTTTATAGCATATCATCATCTAGGCTTCATGTGATACTTAATGTAGTGGAGTTTTGAGCATGTCTTCCAACTTCTGTGCATAAGAATTTTTGTTTTATTTTATTAAAATACTGCCTTTTCTTTGCATACTTAAAGAGGTGGTTAGAGAAAGTTACTGAGATTTCTGATGTAGAGCTGATGAGCAGGAGTTGATTGTTAGGAGGGAGCAGGGAGCCTCTTCCACGAAGTCTCAGTGAGCTGTTGTGAAAAGTTACAGCAATAATGATACTGTCTGTGAGGGGAGCAGCTCCAGTGTACCTGGCTGGCCAGAGAGACCAGACCAGACTGCCAGCTGCCTTTTGGTATGAAGCAGCAGTAAGGTGTAACAGTTAGAGAGTTGAAAAATATCTGTGGCTTCTTTATATCTAAACTTACTGTCTTCAGCTGTCAACAGGAATTGTGATAAAGGGAGATAGAAGGTCACAGCATTCTTTTGACTAGTGTTACTACAGTAGTTGTTCTTAAATTTTGTGTTTCTTTTTTCAAATGACTTAAACATTGAAGGAATGCAAATGGATACCAGTTTGAGAAATCAGAAGGAATATGTAGGATATAGGCTATGACTGAAATATTTTGCTGTTTTATTTTATAAAAGTTTATATGGACTTTATAGAAATGTTTGTAAGAGACCTGATGCTATTTTAATATTTTTCAAATATGTATGCAACAGGAGTACAGAAGTCTTACAGTATGCTCATTTTCAGTAAGGTAAGGCTTCAAAACTGTCTGAAAAAAGCATGCTTTGTTCTCAGAAACGAAGCTGATTGTCAAACATTATTGCTTTAAATTAGGCTCTTTTATCATTAAGAGGTTGATGTTAGACAAGCAGCCTTTTTTACTGTTAGGAAGATTTTCAAGAATTCTGGAGCTAATAATTGTCATCAGCTGTATAAGGAGCATCTAATGTTTTAGGCTGAGTAACAACTGCTATCACTCATTACTAAGCAGTGGAAGCTGGTGCTAGTAGGACACTGAAGATGCAGGTGCACCACACTACAGTAATAGGATCCATTTAAAAATGGTTTTGATGTTAAATTAAAAAATATTACACTTCCACTGGCTTGTAGTTACTTATTCAGACTACTTGCTTTTGTCCTCCTTTGCCTTTCTATTTTAATGTGGGAAGAGAGAGAAAATAACAGCTTTCTGTGAAAAGCTTCTCAAAACAATAAGTTGATTGGATGCCTAAAGTGCAGTAGATTTGGAAAAGCCTCCATGATATCCCATCCACAGTCAACATGAACATTCCCTTGCTATTTCTGACCTAGTTTTCTGTGATTTTGAAATATTTAGCAGAGGCAGAACACTGCTGACCATGTGTAACTGTGCAAAAGGTGCAGGGAAAGGAGAGAATGAAGTTTATTGGTATCATCACTAGACCCAGGAGCACTGATTAGTGTGGCTGGTAGTGGTAACCTTCCAACTTAGGTTTCAGATATCAAGCCTCTTCAGGACAAAAGAAGAAAACTTGCAGGGCTATCTTGCTTTCTTTTGTAGCTGAATTTGTGCTTATTCTGTGAGTTACTTATTCACATGCTTCCTTGATCAAGACATTTTCCTAATAACTGAAACTGAGCAGCTGTTCTGTTTGTCTAAAAGGTATCCTTTCTTGAAAGTTGGGTTTGTTCCAATTTTGAACCTGTGATAGCTGTACATTCTAGTGTGGTTAGCACTTCAGGTTAATAGACCTTATGTCAACAGAAGGAGATCATCTTTCCCTAGTGAGGGCTCTGACTGTATCAAAAGAATGGTATGCGTAGGAGACACCATGCTGAGAATGCCGTAGCTTTGACCTGGATTCGTGCTGTGCCATGATTAAGTAAAATTGTGGCCTCCTATTTCCTTTCAATGTCTATTGTTCATTCCTCTCATAGCAAAGTCACTCATGTTTATCTGTTTTTCGTTTGGTTTTGAATGGGTATACAATTTGGTAAATCTGTACAGATGTGTACAGCTTTCTGAGTTGTAGCTGTGTTTTCCTCAAAGAACCATCGGAAAGCAAAGATCATCTTGTCCAATCACTCTGCTCAAAGGAGGGTCAGCTATGGCATGTTGCTCAGGTCTGCAGGCTGTTGGGTTTACAAAGCATCAGTACTAGCTCAGATTGGTTTTTTTTGTGAGCAGAATTGTGCATTGTATTTAAGTCTTGGTGAGATTTGAAGATTGAGGGAAGATGGTTCATTAATGCTGTACCTGCTTGTTATTGCCAGTACCTGGTGCAGGGTAACGCTTCTCCAGCATTCCAAGAGCTGACAGCTTTCTACTCTAGTAAAAGCTTTCTGCTAATAGAAAAAAATTTCCAGATTTTAAAGTAATTTTCCTTTTTGTGTCTGGAATATATTTATTGAAATGAATTATTAAAAAATAATTGCATTTTGTGCAACCCAATCTTTTGCATTGGCTTTACATGTTACTACTCTTGGTTAGGAGGATGCTTCAAAATGCTTTTCAAGTAGTCTCATAAAATGATAGCAACATGAGTCATAGTATTAAAAATACTATTTTTATATAAGTACTTTCTATAACTTATGGAATTCTGGCTTGGCTTTTAAGTGCTGAAGACAGGTGAGGACCATTTTGGGTGCCAAGCAGTCTCCCTGAAAGGGCCCAATGGTTTTGCTGGCAGCTGAGCTAACCTACTTCAGCTGGAAAGTGGGACAGGGTTCAGTCGCGCAGATCATTTCTCACACTGAGTTATTGACTGCATTTGTCTCCTCTTCTCTGCGAAATTTCACATGAAACAGAATCAAGTGTATGTGCAGTGTCCAAGACCCAATGAAATCTGAAAAGTACCTGAGGTCTCAAAGTTTTGTTTAATACTGAGAAATAAAATGGTAGCTGAATCATTTCATTACTACATTTCCCATACTCATTTTGATTACCATTCTTCAACTGTAGGAAACAATCTAATATCTACTAGAAAGAATCCTATTTGCTTTTCATTATTTTCAAAATTAGAAGTGTATTAAGCAGTATGGGTCACTTAAGTTTTTAAATTGTATCTTCTGATCCTTCAATAGAATGCTTTATTTTTTAACATGAAATACAGATTTTCATGTTTAAATCTTATTAATCAATGCATTTATTTGCAATGCCCTACCTGTTTATCTGTTTATTGTTTTCCTAGGTATTTTGGAAGTTTATTCCATTTCTGTTTTCTGGAGACCAAAACAACCGAGCTTTTTTATTTCATTGTGCATGTGGCAAGTTAAATTGCTCTCTCTGTAACACAGGCCTGCAAGATAAGCATGTCTGACATGGGAAAGCTCCTTGAGAATACAGAGAGCTTACTTGATCTGCATATATTTAATGGCTGAAAACAGAATTTCTTAGTGACACACACTCCCCTGAACATTGAAGAAGTCTGTGTTGCTAAGATTTCAATGCCATGGGGATAGAAAGGCACTCTCTTCAGAAAAGCACTGATTTATTTTTCTTTGACTTACCACGACAGGAAATTTTTTTAGTAGACTTTATATTTCTTCCTAAGGAGAACTTTTTCCATCAAGTTTGGCCATGTGAGGATATGCAATCAGAAGTAAGAATGGTTTTTCTTTTTACTTTGGGCTAGGTAGACTAAGTAGTCAAAAAATAAATACTAGGAATGTCTTTTGCGTGTGGTGTTTGTTCAGACAGGACCAAGAAGAAGAGAGGTCCTTTCATTAGTTAGGGACTTAGGGACTATTAGCAGCTGAAGATTCAGGTTCCATTCAGCTAAATGCTGTAACAGTGCACAGAAATATATAAGTGCAGTAAGTAATCTCTTTTCTCTCCACGCTCTCTTGTCTTTACTTTTTTATTTCTTTTCTATGAGATAATGTCTGGGAATGTTAGACTTGCAATACTGTGAAGCAATTGTAATTGGTACATTGGGGCTTACTGCACTAGAAAAATGAAATAAAAATGATTTGCTGCACAGATATTAATGTTAGCTATGAAAACCCTCTCCACAGAACTGTCCCCGAGGTGAGTGGCCATTAATAATGCTGAGTTTTGTGATGATTTGAAGAGGGCCTTTTCTCTGCCTGCCAGGGGAGACAGCATGAGGATTAAAGCATAAGTGCCACATGTTTCATAGCTTTTCTCCCTCAGATTTTATGCAAATTCCATAATGGATCAATTTGCATATTCCAAGATAGTTTGCCTATCTTGTTTAAACATGTGGGTTTGTTCTGAAAGCTAATCTTAGTAAATTAGATTTATTGTTTCAAAGCCAGATAGGGATTGGACGAGTCTATTACTCTGCTTATGCCTCACCTTGATCCCAAGGGCATGGGTTATTTTTGAGCAAGCTGACAATTTGGGCTTTCATTATCTGGTTTATTTTTTACAGTTCTGCTAGGCACTGGATGCTGCATGGAGTTTGTGTGATGGCAGTCATCTCTAAAATCCATTTGCTTAGGAGGTGCCACCAAGCACACAAGTGACGTAAACACTACTGCTCAAAACACACTGATGTGTGTGGGCCTGCAGTGAATGTTCAGTTGAAAGAAGTGACATTATAGCAATAAAAATGCAAGTTAAGAATTGAGGTTCACCTTCCCTGTCAGCTGAGTTGAAAGCAGAGTCTGCTGCAGGTCTGAAACTGTGGCTCAGCAGATGCTTTTGATTTATGGTGAAGAGCGGTCTGGTGAAAACCCAGCACAGCCGCAGAAGTTTTGATGTGCAGGTAATAAAAGCCTGTGAGTTGAAGGTATGGAGAGGGTGTGAGTAGGATTTATTTGAGCTATGGTTACACAAGCATTTTCAGGATTTATTATGAGCTTTGTAAACCCTATTTTATTTTATCATTAGTTTTTGTTTGGTTTTCATTCTTGTTGCTGAGGTCTCCTGAGCTATTTGTTATTCCAGCTTTATGTCCTATTTCCTTACCATAATTGCTTGTAACTGGTGTTACCAGTCTCCTCAAGACTCCTTAGTCCCATGAAATTGCCTCTAGAATCTTCCCTTGCATGTATTGTCTGTATTGAATCGGTATTGGACAGAGCTGCTGTAGTGGAAATTGCTACCTGAGCTGAGCAGGTTTTATCAGCCCTGTCTCAATATACATAGTGAGAGAAAAAAAAATGGGATGAGGGAATTTCACCTGAGGGATTGTGAAGGTTGATGGAAGATGGCTGCCAGTGCAAAGCAGGAAGGTACTACAAAGAACAAAAATCACCAATGGAAGTTTTTCCCAGTCACTAGTGAATAGAAATTAAATACACGATATTTGGAGTAAACAGCACAGCTTTTTCCAATGGTGTGTATGCAATCAATCATCCCTGGAAAGTGCTATTGACTGGTATCTAAACTAGACTGAATAAAACGTTGTTGTGTGCTGCAAGATATAATTTTTTCATTGGTAGAGGAATTGACTAGTGACCCAACAGATAACTTTTCTTCCTAACTATTGTTCACTTAAAATAGAGACTTAAAATGTAAATTCTTCATTAAGGAGTAATTTGAGTAGAAGAGAAAGTAAGACTTGCTTTTTTCACCCTCCAGCTTGACTGCTGGGCAGTGTAACAGCCCACTCTGTGTAGAACTGTAGGAATTTAAGATGTACAGTTCTTTGTATACAAACAGGTTCAGCTCCTCAATACCCAGCTTTTGGGAAATACCTTGTTGCCATCCTTGATTTTTGTTTGTATGTTTTCATAGATACCACTTGATGATTGTGTGATGATGCTGATGGGGTTGTTGGGGATTGGAGTGGTTTTTCATGTTTGGGTTGGTTGGTTTGTTTGTTTTAAAGGAAGTTAAAATTGAAGGAAACGTTACTTAATGGGCCAATTTTTCGTCAGTCTCCTAGTGAATAAGTTTGTCTTACTGTCTCAGTTTGCCAGACTCAGCCCATTACCAAAATGATACATGTATTTATATGTAGCTTATAAATGCAAAAGCGAAGGACCTTCTGCTTTTCAGGCATTGTATATATTTGATACTTGGTTCTGTTGATGGTTTTTGAGGGATAGGTGCGTTTTCTCCCACCTTCCCCTTGAGGTAACAGATGCAGTCTCTCCCTTGGTCACTTTTATTTTAGTACACTTTAAACTACAGTAAAGTGAGGTGAAAGGTGGTTCTGTTTGGTTGTCATGCAAAACTGAAATCTAAAGTCCAGATTTCTGGTTCTAGCTCTCCTTGCTGGAATTGGTCATTCAGTGTTCTACTTTTAATACAGCAGTCATTTTATCCACCGCTCTGTTTTTTAGGGACTACTTCTTCCACAATAAGACTGTGCTTACGCTTGTTTTGTGCTAATTCAGGATATACCATACTTTCTAAAAATGTAGTTGTCACAATTTATTATTATAATTTTTATTTACATCTTCCTAATTTGGTGTATAATGTATGTCTGTGTTTCGTTGCGATATGTGCAGATCTAAATAGCTTCTATGTTGTCTTTAACTCTTTTCCTCTGCAAACCATTTACAATTTGATTTGACATGTGGGGCAAGGTGTTGTGTGTTGCTTTGGACATATCTTTAAGATTTCCTAGATAGCCTTCAGTAGACTGTTGTTATGTCTTTGTCATTTTGGATGCCAATTCTGTCACTACCAGTAGTGTTTACAGCTCAGGTAGATGTACATGAGCAAGACGTAGGAGTGCTGTTCATTCTGGTCGTTCATCAGAATTTCCCCTTTCCCTCTTTGAGAGCAGGGCTCAGGCAAACAACTCTGGTCTGAAGAGCAGAAGAACTTCAGACTTTAGACAAGCTTGTCTAAGTGCAAGTTGTATACACTGTAGTCTCATCTGAACTGGGTACAAAATGTACAATAACATAGCTTTTAAAGGAAACAGGATTTTGTGGGAATACTGAATAATAGCTTTTTCTTCCTTCTTTTGAAGATCAAGCAGGTTACCCTTAATGTTGCTTCTGAACATGACAACAGGCAGGAAGGCTGTAATCACAGTAAAAGGGTTCTTCAGAATTCACTTGCTTGTTTGTTTCATGGTTTTTTTTATCCTTTTCATGCATGATTTAGAAATGTATTCACAATCTCAGCTTGGGAACTCAGAATAAATCACAGCATATTTAGGGTGGAAGAGACCTCAGAAAGTCTCTAGTCCATGTTTCTGCTTGAAGCAGTGTTGGTTTTGAGATGAGACCAGGTTACTCAGCAATCTATCTACCTGGTAGCCTGGAAAACTTGGTTTGGGAGACTGCACAACCTTTCTGAGCAACCTCTTGCACTGCTGGACTGTCTTATTGTGACAGGTTTTCCTTATATCCTTTCAGAAGCCAGATATAAAGAGTCTAGGATTTCAAAAGGAAAAGGAATCTGTCTCATGTTTCCTACCTCCATTCTTCTTCTTTGTAACCTTTCCTCTCTTTAGCTTCTATTTTAACCTCCTCTCTCCTACCCCTCCTGGTGTCACTGATGTGATGTATCCATAACCTTTGAATTTCCCACAAGCACTACTATTTAAAAGTTTGTAGAGATGATGACAAAAGTAACCAGAAAAGGAAACTAAGGCAAAGAATGCTTTAATGGTCACATTATGTATAAAACCATAATGCTTCTTTGACACACAAAGCCTGGTACAAATGAAAAGCAAAGAAATATGCCATGGTTAATTTGTAGTTTTCCTTTTCTGTTTAAGGATAGAATAATTTGAGTTAAAAGTATATTTAAAAAATTATGCTACCAGAAGCAAATAGGATTCTTCAGCTCTTTTGAAAACAGATAGGAAAAAATGTGGAAAAGATACTGATTGAGATGGTGATTTGCCTTCAGCCAGAGTAGTGTTGAATTCTAATGCCACAACTAAGACTGAAGCAAGGTAGATCAGTGAATCAGATCCGTTTCTGGTCAGAAATCAAGTTAAAATAGTTGTTTATAGTCTTCTTATTGGGACAATATGAAATGATAGATAAGCCAAGAGCTAATTGGGAACTGAGAAATAGTTTTGTTACCCAGGTGGGTAGAAGGTGCTTTAGACAGGATGAAATTTGGGGATTATGTAGAAATCTTTAAAAAAAAAATAAAAAAAAAATTGGAAACCAGGTCATGTAATCTCATTCATCTCCAGAAATAACTTGAATTTCTTGTAACAAGTAATTGGATAAATTAAAAAGATTTTAAAAGTCCTGCAAAACAAATCAGCTCCCAGGTGATTTAATACAGTTTAATACAGTATGGAAATCATTGTAAATGGTCTTGTAAAAGGCAAATTTAGTAAATAACCTGCAATCTTCATCGTAGTGTAGCAAATTTTGAATAAATCTTCTACATGAATATAATTTCTTCTTTTCTATTTTTTCTTTCCTACAAATCTGTCAGTAGAAAGAATAGCTACTTACAAGCTTTTTATCATGAGCAAAGGCCATTTCTAGGAATAAATTTGCTTTTCTTGATAAATGTGACCTACAGAAAGTGGATGAGAGCTCTAGGCTTTGTTTTGGGGGTACCAGTATTCAATACAGATAAAAAATCTTTCTGAGGATATAGAACTTATTAAAATTGGGGTAACCATACATTTTTAAGCGCTAAAAAGTACTGAAGTCTAGAACAGCAAAAAGTTTTCATCAGAAAGCTAGAGTGGTGAGTGGAGAACATGCACGCAACCCTGCTTATCAACACAAGACATACTTAATAAAATCAGAGAGGAGGTGTCAAGCTGTTTATAAAAGAAATCTTTTGTTCTAAGCTGATACTTTTATGTTTAAGCTTCTGATAAACATTTGCTGCTCTGTATTTCTAGTTTTGTAACAGATTGTGCTGTGTATGCAGTGATTTCTGAGGTTTGAGCTAATATGCTTATCCTCATTGCTGTTTTGCAGAAGCCTTTAATAAATTTTAAGAAGTGAAGAAAGTCCCTTTGTACTTCCTTGTACTTTTGGGTTTTAAATAGGCATGGTCTACTTTTGTTCCTTTGTTAATTGTTTATAATAATTGCACAGTCTGATCTTCTACTTTCTGAACTCCTGCTTTCTATCTCAGTTTTATTTCTTTATTCCTGAAGGTATGTTCAGTGGGTGTATTTATTAGATTATGATGCTTCGTGTTTGCGTATGTCTTGTGATAATCAAGATCAGCAATGGATTGTGTGGTTTACAGCATACATCATAGTTGCTGAATTTTATGCAATTATGATGCTTAGTGAGTCTTAATGGTGTTCTCTTGCCAGACCTCAAATCTCTGTGTTTTCTTGGAGAAATTAGAGGACTTCAAGACCTGAAATCCTTAACACATTGAAATAGTTCAGGTTTATATCCATGTTTGATTTCTTGGTATGTTGTTATGCAGTGGAGGAGCTCTGTGTTTCATTAATAAGGTAGTTACTAAGTGAGGGATTCCCCATTTTTTTTTGGTCCTGAGAGCACTAAAAGGATTGTTATCTCAATTAGCTACAGCCTCATTCACTAGTAACTATAGGGGGTGTAAGGTATTTAAGTAGGAACTTGCCAGGAATACTTATGTCAGTTTAGTAAGGAAGAATAAAAAGAGGCTTTATTAAAGTTACATTTTATAGGAGCTTTACTTCTGCAACATGTGAGCACCAGTGGCTGCAATGCCAGGTGTGCCCCAGCTGTGTCCCCTCCTTGTGCCTCCTCCTCACTGGTGGGGTGGGGGGAGAGGCCTTGATTCTGTGTAAGCTCTGCTCAGCAATTGCTAAAACATCCCTATGTTATCCACACACTTTTCAGCACTAGCCCAAAACACAGCCCCATAGGAGCTGCTATGAAGAAAATTAACTTTGTCCCAGTCAAAACCAGCACAAGATATAAGCAAATAACTTGCAAACTTCTCTTTATTTGTGTGGAAGCTCACTTTCCATATTTCACTTGGGTCTGCAGACTTGGAAGATTGGTCCTGGATGTGGTATCAATATTAAATTGAGAGACAAACAGTATGCCACAATGGGAAATTAGGAAGCAAAATAATTTGTTTTGCCTATGGTATCCTCATATTTCTGTCTCTTACAACTAAATTATTTGGCAAACTGCCAGAATATTTGTTGAAAAGTGATACAGCTGCGTGAATAACTGTAGCCAAACCATCACGTATACCTAAGCAATAGTTACAAGAAAAAATACTGGTAAACTCATTTAAGAATACTAAATGCTTTATCAATTTGCCACTTAGTAATTGGATCTCACAAAGGCTGCTTTGACTGTGGACGTGACCACGCCTTTTGTTTGTTCCAGGTGTAGTAACTAAGAATGATGCTTTGTTGCAGGTCTGTCAGATGAATGAAACAATATTAATTTTAGAGACTCACGTTTTTGACTAGCTGTTCAAACACTTTGAGCTCAATTTAAGTTGATGAGCAGCCACTCCTGAGTTTGTTTCAGATTCCTGCTTTTCCTTCCTGAACTTTATAATTAATCTTTTAAATGTATTTTAATTGAGCTGTTTTATATATTTTTATAAACCAAAAGAAAACTCTCTGGACTCCTGTGCTATGCATATTGAGCTGTTGACTAGGGCCTTCTAGATGTTGGAACCATTTCTTTGGGCTTGTCTTTACTGAAGGCTTGTTGCATAATAAATACCTTTGTAGATGGTAGTTGATGCCCTTTAGTCCTTTAAAATGAAGTAGTTAATTATTTTGTAATTGCTACTTTGGATTTTGCTGAAATGTTTATTCTGGGATGTAGATATTTGTAATTTATTTGGGCATGTCTAGCCTGATCTCTAGGATAAATTGCAATTTTTTTTCAATTTGGAAAAAGAAAACAGCGTGGAATTTTGTAATTTTGACAGTTGTATTTATGGCAGCGTAATTTGTTCGGTCATCTTGAGTTTAAAATGTAGTGTAATGTCACAAACTTATTTAACACATGCTTAGAAAAGGGTATGGGGGAGGTAATTGAGGAAATGAATTGTCATCCTTTGGGACTGAGATACTAAGGCAAATCTTGTGGGAAGGGTTGTGTTGGTTGCTGGGATTTGTGGGGATTTTTTCGTGTGTGGGGGTTTTTTTTGGTCGTTTGGGATGGAGTTATTGTTTTGTTTTCTTTTGTCGTTGTTACTACTTCTTTGTATCCTAAAACTGTGTATCAACCTTTTAAATTACAGTTACCTAGGCTGTCTTTCTGCAAGACTTGATTTGCCTTGTTTTTCTAATTGCGTGTTTTGAAAGGAGGCTCTCAAGTCCCACCTCTAGCGTCAAAGTAGGACAAAGGGCCCTGGTAGCTGCTGAGGATGAGGGCAGGAGGTTCCTCACGGTGGGCTCAGGTAAGGAGAGCAAAGCCTTGTCCCACCTCCGGGCACTTGCCTCCCGCGTGCTCAAAAAGCAGTAATTCCCAGAAGTTAGCATGCACTTCCCTGCTCATGGAGAGGAGAACCTTAGCTACAACTTTGCTTCACGTTTTTCACAGTGGCATTTCAGTTTTCCCCCAAAACGACACTTTTCTTTTCTGCCGTGTTGGGAAAATGAGTCTTTGGGGTTTGAGGATGAGTCCTTAGTGGGATTTGTGCCCATAGCAACAGGCAGTGGCAGCTGTGAGACTGCAGTGCCACTGCTGCTCAGCCCTCAGCAGTGCTGCTTCTCTCGGCATACTGACCTAGAATACTGCCCTAGATCTGTTTCAGAGGATTTCTTTAATTTTCCCCTTCTAGCTTGTCAGAATCCCCCTCAGGATGGCAGGTAGTTGCAACGTGATAAATTAGCTGCTAATTAATTTTCTTCTAGAAACATTATTTCTTCCCTTTTAAATATTTTTTCTTCCCTTCATGTCTTGGCACTTTCTCTGACACATCATTATGTTAATTAATCTCCTTAATTCATCTATTTGTGTAAACGCAGATCCTTTAGGCTAGTTTGATGCTTCCTATTAAATTTTAGCTTTGTACAACTGTAAGCTAACAAGTTCATTGACTGTTAGGAGTTGTAAACTTCTGTAGTGTCCCTTCATCAGCATTTTTTGGTTTATTGCAGTGCTTTGGTTGTGATAAACTGCAACACTGAGGCTTTCGTGCACAGTAATTACTATCAAGTCTCTTCATACTGAAATCTGTCAAATATGAAACAGTGACTGTATTTTGTTTTGGCCTCTGCCTAAATGAGAAACATAAATAACATTTTGAAATAGGAAGGGATGCTGGTACCTAGTCAGAAGGGGCATTCACCTTTGAAATGGTCAGTGTAATCCAGAAATCATAACAATCTGTTCCTTGTTTAATGGCTTACATGGAATGATTCTTCTGGTCTTAGTTCCATTCTCTGAGAACAAATGACAGTGTTATAAAAAAACCCAACAAACCAAGACCCCCCAAACATCCGTCAGTAATGTTAACACTTGCTGATTTCATTTGGGGTAAAAAGTCTGAGAAGCCAAAACCAAAATGCTTTTTTTCCCCAGCATTTCTGAATTCAGCACCTCTCCTTTCGTTTCCAATTTAAGGTCCTTTGTACTTTCCTTTATGACAGCAGTTAACCTTCTGCCTGGATAAATGTCAAAATCCAGCTGTGTGATGTTAGCATTACTGGGTGTCACTTCAGAATGACAGCCTTAGAGTTTCTTAGCTTATGGTGGATTCATCCAGTGTTTCAGCTGCACTTGCCTAGTGTGGGTTATCTGTATTCTGCTCTTTCATGAAAGCAAGTCCTGGAGTCATCTATGACTTGATGGACCACTTACATTCTCAGAAGAGTTCTGTCCTGGAAAGATGCTGTTCTAATCATTCTGTTGGCACTGAATGTTTACAGTTGCCTCTCTAGGCAAATGTTTTATTGAAAGGGTACTAAAAATATTTAAGAATATGTATGTTCCCAAAAGATTTTCCACATAATTGCTCCATTTCTCACAGGGGAAATAGGTTAACATCTCTTTCCTGCCTCAGTTTTCTAACTTCTCTGGTGCTTGCTTTCTTTTGCCTGCATTGGAATGTGTGAAAACCTTATTCCTATAAGCATCTGTCATTCTCTCTCCTGCAGAACTTTCTGCAACTTCTTCAGATTCCTCAATTCTTCCACTTCCTTTCGTGGCTTCTTCCAAATCTCTCCACCTTGGTTCACCTGAGACCAAGATTTAGAAGAATTTGCATTAATAATTTACGATATTTACTCTGTCTTGTAGTATTTTCCCTTTACAACAGACATAGTCTGGTTTTTGCAGAAGTCATTGAAGTTTAATGATTCTTGATTCCCATTGCCCACCCAAAGGTCACTTTGCAGACATATGTCACCAACCTCTTAGCAATAGAGAAAGTACTTGTTATATAAACTGGGCATGGATAGACAGATACTCTAAACTGTGGCAATTGATTTACTGAATATTTAAAAATCTCATTAAATAATTTTAGAAAGTTCTGTTCCAGCACCTTAAATAAAATTCAGGTCTGAACTATTTCCTTGCATACAACTACCTTGATTACAATGCAGACATTTGAAAACATGACTGTATATTGACAATAAATGCAAATATTGTACTGAGGATCTTAAAATCTAGAGAACAAAACTCAAATTTTAACACACCTGGTTTCACCTGGTCGCTGTATTGTATGCAGCATAATTTTCCCTCCTATAACTACTTATGTTTTGTCCTTTTTCTATCAAAGCCCTGCAAATGTAAAGTACTAAAGTCTCTAAGTGTTGTTTTTAAAACAGGGTGTAAAGAAATAAAATAAAAACCAGCCATTGTTTGGTAGGACGTAGATTATTTCTTGGGTATCATAATCTAGAATAAGATTGATTTGCTGTGTTGAATGCAGAGTTCACTTTTAACTAAACATATCATGAGTGCAATGCTTTATTCCCAGGGTAACATCTGAAACTTTGAGCTGGAAACAAAATCTCTGGCTGCTAGTTGTCTATCAGAATATGTCTTTCAGATTTAAGAATGTGATTTTGGAGCTGCTTATAAGAATGTTACTTATAGTGAGAAGTTTATTGTCAAGCCTTGACCTTTTCTTGGACCAAGCAAAACCGTTTTGAGCTTCTGATATCCTAAATTTAGTCCACGTTGACTTGTTGAATATAGGGAGGAGACAAATAGCACTGAATTATTTAACTTACTAAGTGTTAAGCATATTAAGTACTGAAAATCATGATTTACAGTTTGTGATGTAATGAAGCCAGACACTTGCAGACGTTTTTCATTTTTGGGTAATTTTTTCTTTGTTTTATCAAAACCCGTAATTTTCAGCGTGCAATCGTTAAGATAAATTTGTTTGCACAATGTTTACTTAAAATTGTTGCTCAAAAAGAAATAGCTGTTATTTTCCTCTTTACTTTTCACAAGAACATAATTTAATTGAAGCTTGTTCTAACATACTTCTGTGCAAAAGTCAGATTAAATTCTCCTGAGTTGTGAGAGTGTAATTTTGTGGGGAAGGAAAAGCTTTTTATAATTATATGTATATTTTCAACTAGGATATCTGTATCACGTGGTTGGTCTTTTTAATGCCTTCTAATCAGGGCATTTAAAATAACGCTGACCAGATGTAAATCAGTAATTAAGAAAATATAATTACTGAAGGAATTCTAGATCAATTAGACATGGTCTAAAAGCACATGATTTGCCATTAGTACATGTTTTTAATGGTATGTTCATAAATATTTTTCTGTTTGCAGAGACAATGGATCCTTTTGTATTTGAGGCTTTGTCAAAATCAAGGGGAGAGGGGGAAGAAGTATCAATTTTGCAAAGAAGGTGATTCGCATACTATTACCCCTTATTCTTTGCTTTCTGTCAATTTTTAAGCTTGCTGTGACCTACTTTAGTGTCTTAGGATGAGATTAGGAATTTCAGTGAATTCTCTCTTGCAGGATACAGAGGTTTCAGCACTTGTGTTTATGTTACCACTTTTAGTGTTACTGGGAATAATGCAGAGTTTCTCATCACAAGTCTTTGATGAATTCCTTGATTTTTTTCTCTTGATTTTGTTTTGATTTCTCTTGATTTTATTTTGATTTTCCTTGATTTTTTTTGACTCTCCTTGATTTTTTTGAATTTTGATTTTTTATGTTTGTTTGTTGTTTGTTTGAGGGCTGTTTTTATTTTGTTATTGTTTATTTTGTAAGAGAATACTGTCTTAATTTTATGGGTTTAAGTTTCTAACTTATATCAGACAAAATATAGTGGCTGCAGGTTTTGTACCATTCTCTCAGTGTCAGCCTTATGTTATGAATTCCAGGGCAGACCCAACTGGAAACATTTGTCCTATGCCAAAATGTTGTGGGTCATTACCAAAATACTGTTTTTGTCACCACAGCTTTGTCAAAGTCTGGTAGTTGTTTTTATTTTTGCCATCTTAGGTATACTGGAAGTACAAGAAGAGTAAAACCCACATACATGAACCGTGGCCACTCTGGCATTTGGATATTTGTGGCTGTATGGCAGAGTGTAGTGTCTTGCAGAGACACCAAAATGACTCTGAAAGAAATATCTTGATTACAAATTTAAAATTAGATGCTTTTGTGTGATAAGGAGTCAGGAGTTAATTAGCCTGCTGAGAAATGGGTGCAGTATAGTATATATGGATACATTGTAGTATATTTTATGTTTGGACTCAATCCTCAGGGTCCCTTTCAAGCTAAGTGATTGTATGATACTAATAGTGGCTATTTTGCCACTAGTGCTGCTATTTCAAGCTACTTCAGTAGGAATCAGAATATATGATTCTACATGGGCCCTGTCTTGTAGTTTATGAATAATTCATAGTTTTGAAAAGCATAAATTATCAGTTCCTTTTCATTAGTAATTCTATGGTTTAAAAAAAAAAAAAAAAGAATTAAGAATGAAGTGCTAAATTGCAAAAGACATGCTTCCAAAGATGGAAAGCAGGGTTTTAATAATGGAGGAGACAAAACTGGAGGGCTTTTTTCTCATTTACTACTACCCTAAATTCATGAGGAATAAGATAAAACACATCTATTTGAACTGTTCCAGTTTTTGCTCTGCTATACTTTGGGTTAGCTTTTCTATTGCTAAAACTGGAGACCTTTGCTTTTTCAATAATTTTGCAACAAATTAAATATATTTTAAGAATAACTGAAGGACAAAAACCTACCCCAAACCAGAAAACCCAGAACACCCTTATCCTGTCACCTAATTCCACTTCTTAGTCCTAGCCAGACAAGTTTTAAATAGGGCTAACTTTGATGAAACCAGGTCAACCCTGAATATTTAATGTAAATCCCTTGTCCTGATGGAGTACGTTCAAAATCGAACTGAGCAAAGCAAGTTGGAAGGTTGAATGGTTAAGATGGCATTTTAGTCTTTGGCATGTACTTGCCCTACATCACAATAATTCCATTGATCAGTTTAGTATTTGTAGTGGTGACCAATCTTCACACTTAAGGTCAGGTCCTTTCTGTGTCCCAGGTACTACTGTGCTGCTTTTGCAAAGGCATAAATTAAAGATCTCCTCAATGTAATTGAATTCTGGTTTGTCCATCACTATTTGATCACTCTGTGTGCCAGTGCTGGTGGTTTTTTCAGTCCTTAAATGGCAAAGGGAGGGTAAGGAATTAAAACAGTAAAATAGAAATGATAGAGTTAAGATGAAAATAAACTTTCAGAAAAGGTGAAGCATTGGTAGGTGTATTTCCAAATAAAATTCATATGTGTCCTCTCATGTGTAATGTGACTGAAATGAGAAGGATTTCCACAAGATGTACTTGAGCAAGAATATTCTGGAATATTCTCCCATCCTTTCTGGAGATTGAAAGTGTTAAATAATCTAAGTTCCATGCATTTTAGAAACCAAGTATGAAATGTCATAACACTTCATTGATTGTACTCATATATAATTTCCTTTCTGTGACACCTCTGTGGTTTATATGCAAGCCTTCAGGGATTAGGTAGGATTATGTTGGTCACATAATGATATCTCTTTCTGGCACAACAAGTAACCAAACCACCAATGACTGTAATTATCGTAGCCATTAACATTACTGCTGCCTGGAAATAATGAATTCCAGTGCGATCCCAGCAGTGATTGTTGGCTGACCTTTCAAGCAATCCTAGTGAAGTGGAAAAGGGATTCTTTTTAATTTGGGTGGTAATTTCAGAGTTAATAAATAGCATATTTTTAATAAGTGAGTTGAAATTGTTTAAGGAAGTTAAAAGCAAGTTGCAAGCCCTGATGTGCCTCTTACTTTCCTTTTCTTCCTCAAGCTTAACTGTATTGTGCTGCAAATCCCTCCCTGCTCTTTTTACTCCTAGTTCCTTTCTGCAAGGAAAAATGACATTTTTCTTTGATTTGGTCCCTTCAATTTACTGTTAGGAAAAGTAACTGCATTACAGGCTAGGTGTGTTGTTGATTATTTACACGCCTGTAATTGTTTTAATTATGAGTGGGATTATGATGTGAATCAAACCCAACTGCTGAATCAAATCCAAAACAATGTTTGTTCATGTATGATGCTCCAGGGATTCAATATTTCTTAGAATCACAGAATGTTAAGGGTGGGAATGAACTTTAAAGATCAAGACCCACTGATGAATGTCCTTTGGTCCCACAGACTTGTGCACATTTAGATGTACAAGTCCAGATATGTATTTGAGTATATATAGATAGATAGATATCTTCTTAAACTCAGAGTTCTTGGTCAAAAGGCTTTGGGAGGGGGGAAGAGAATAATGCAGAAATACTGAATCATACAGTTATTCTAAAGTCAGCTATGACTAAGGAAACTTATTGTTTTTGAATATGTTTTTGCTTAACCATCTTCATTTGCACCATTTGGTTTCCCTCCCAGCAAATGATTTTTTTTTTCTGTGCCTTTGAAAGTCTTTTCTTTAAAAAAAAGAAATCTCTGTATAGTAGACATGCCACACAATGTTTATCTTATCAGTCCTAAGGGCTTCTTTCACTCACTTTTAAAAACAATTTTGCAGTATATTGTTTGTCTAATTTACTAATGTTCAACATCTGTGTTTTGCTACTGAAGCTGAAGTTGAGATCAGAAACTGCTTGGTGGAGTACAGACACTGAAAGACTTCAAGCTAAATGAAGACACTGATGTCTGCATGAGACATATTCTCCATGTTCTTGTTTCAGAAGGTCTTTCAAGCATGGGGGAAAAATACAGTTTTTCCTTTCCTTCCTTTAGCTCCTGGATAAATTCCACAAGGTCTATGTTACTCTATTTGGAGGCTGTTAATTGTAGGGAAAAACCCTATAGTATTTAAGAAAATTAATTATTTGAAACCAGTGTATTAATTCTGTCAGGTGTGTGTGATGTGGTGTGATGGCTTTATGTGGCACTGGGGCCAGGTGTAGCCCCGGAGCTGCAGTTTGTTTGCTGTCCCTCCCTTTGGAATGGTCCCTCCTGGGGAGGAAGCTCTGCACTTCTTTGCTGAAGGTCTTGCCTTCACTTTTCATTTCCCTCCGTTGCCTGCCTTGTCCATTCAAGTGAAGTTTGGCAGTATCTTTTTCTTTAACTCTGAGTTTTGTAGCTTGATTCAGTGCAAAACAAACACGTGGCATCTGGCTTAATGGTGTGGACAGTGGCCAAGTGGATAGATTGCAAATCTCCTTAATTTGTGTTAGCTTATTTCAGCATTGTTCCTAACCTGCTGGCAGACACTGGATTGACACAAAAGTATTTTTTACCTGTCACTGCCAATTTATCTTAGGTATAAAAGAGAGGTTTTGTATTTAAGTTTCAGGAAAGAGTCCTGTATGTTCTTTCGGGTGGAGAAGGGTTGAAAGATGCCTTAATGCTTAAAGACGAGAAGTCCCTGGCACTGCCCAGTTGCTTGCCAAAACCATGATTAGTTTCACTTAGGAAGTATTTTATGGTGCCAGATGATAGTCTGTGTCTCATAGTACTAATTTCTTAGAACTACATAGTTGTTTTTCATGTTGTTCTGCACCTGTGGTACCTGAATGTATTCCTTGGCTTCTCTGCCAAATCTAGAGAAAGGATAGAACTGTTACAATGGCAGGTATTTTTAGTGACTCTTCCAAGGTGTCAAAAACCAAAAGAACTATCTTGTCTCTTGAAATACTTTTACCAAAAGAAAAAAAAAAAAAAAGGCATAAAAGTTCAGATGAATCAGTGAATCACAATATAAACCTTTAAAGAGGACTGTTGGCTCATATACTTCCTTCCCCGATTGCATCAAACAGAATTGCCCCTTTGTCAGCAATCTTCATTATCTTAATTGGTTGCATATACTTTTCAGATACATTTTTCTCATGTTCTTTTGTGTTTATAAACAGTTGCCAACTGAACCCAAACTCTCTTCACCCTTAATTTTGGAGTAGCAGGCACTATTCTTAAGCGAGCATGAGCAGAAAGTGAAGGTTCTGACTTTTCAAGAAGACCTTACACTTGGATTTTTGAAAGTGCACTGTGCCACAGAAACACTGTTAAAATTATACATCCAGGTAGGGTTTTTTGAGCTTTGAGTAGGGGAAAAAAGTGTATGCACTTGTTACATTTCAGTTTGGTCACACCTTTGAAAATAATTGTAGGATTTCTTTAAATATCCCTGAAATTTTAACTTTACAGAGATTATGGATTAGTGATGAAACCCTGCAGGGCTAAATGCACTGAGTTCTGCTGGCTCAGCTGTTGAAATCAGGCTGAAAAGTGCAGTGGTTATTTCCAACCATTAAACCTAATAAACCAGCTTAAAGCCAGAGTGGGATGTTTAAATTTGCATTCAGCTGTCTCTGAGGATTTTCACAGGAGGAAGTAGTTTTGCTTTACTAGTCCTGATAGCTGTATTCCAGTGTAGTTGAAATGCCTCTCCATCACACTGGATCAAGAAAGTTCTGCCTCATTTAAGATAAAGAAGCATATGCCAGGGTACTTGTAAGTGATTTGTAATCGTCTTCCTTAGTTGCACTTAATTCCACACCTTGCCAAATCTCCCTTTCTTTAAGGAGATTTTCTGATATTTTTATCTACAGAGAATTTGGTGATCTGTGGAACAGGCTACAGAAGCTGACAATTACCGTTTATTTTTTGTGTTTAGCTAAATTGCACAATTTGCTTATTGCATAAGTTGATAAGGTTTTGGTTTAGTTTCTGAATAATACCATATTGCAATAATTTTTGAAGTGCAGCAAAAAAAGATAGTTAATAAATGTTCTTTGTAAGTAGCAACATGGTTAAGGCTCATAGGTTACAAAGCAGAATAATTTCTTTAGTTACAAAATCCTATAGAGAACATTACATGGAGGCTAAAGTCAAAGTAAACAGAAGTCTTATTGGTAAAAAGAAAGTACTTAAAATATATACATTTATAATGATATGGTTGAATATCAGAGAAATGCAGCTTAGCAGGAGACTAAAACTCATCTGAAATATAGTACCAGACAAGCCGAAAAGCAATGCCATTGAAAATTGCAGGATGTGTTGATTTTTCGTTATGTTTTGTGTTTGGTTTTGTGTGTGTGTGTTTGAGTTTTCTAGTGTGTTTATTATTTTTTTTTTCTAATTGTTTTCCACTGATGGCAGGTCAAATACAGAATTAAACCCTGCTCTTCCAAAGGAAATACAAGACAGTGTACAATACATGGAAAGTGTTTCATCTCTATGGCCAATTGACAAACCTGACTTTGTTGTGGCAAAAGGATGTCCTGTCTCTTGTATTAGTGAAGAAAACTTATGCTCTGCTTTACTTGGCTTCCTGGGATGCTCTTTATTACTTGAATGGGAGCAAACAGTGCAATTTTAAGGCAAAGCCGGACTCAGTTACCAAAGTCTTTGGTACCAAGCACATGGAGTTTTTGAATTACTGCACTGTTGCCTACCTGTGTTCCTCTTGAGGGCCTCTCATAGTTGGTGAAGAGTAATTCTTGCAGGGTTTTGTTTTTTTGTTTTGTTGTTTTTTGGGGTTTTTTTTGTTTTTTTTTTTTTTTTTTTTTTTTTTTTAGTCCATAAGACTACAGCTCTTCTGAGTTTGAGTTTGCATGGTGCTACTTAAATTTTGTTCAGTGTTCTGAAATTATGTCCCCCAAGTTCAGAGAAGCATGTTGTGTTATAATTTTTTTTTTGAGAGGAAAGAGGAGAATAGGGAAATGTGTGATTATTAGACTTTGGACCATACCCACTGTTCTAACGTTATTGTTCAGCATTCAATTGTAAGCACATGCTCTTGTATTCAAGGCCTTCTTTGAAATAATTGTCATTCTATT
>WAAE01007727.1:0-19110 GCA_013400495.1 Nicator chloris
ATATATATATAATTTATATATATTTAAACGGAGTCCTCTTAATTTGTATGTCCTAGTCTAACATTGTGGCAATTCAATCAAAGATATTTCTGCCACTATTGTTTTCATAAGGCATAAAGATTATAAAACCAGACCAAACCAAAAAAAGCAATGGTCTATGCCATGCATTATTCTGGTTGATTCCTTGGGTATGCATCTAGTTGGGAGTTCATAATTGCCTATAAAAATGTATCATTTTTAAAAATTCAAATTGACATTTAGAATCCATCTAATCAGGCACAAAATTACCTGCTATTGATGGGCAGCTGAAGGATCATTCTCTGATATGACTTTTTTCAGAAGTAATGAAATGGCTTTAAAGTAACAGAAAGTTTTCTAGTTTCCTAAGTAACCTGGAGAATGTTGGGAACTTTATTCAATATTGCAAAGTAGCATATACCCAAACTGTTTTCTTTTTTCTCATATGTGTTTTATATAGCAACTTAATGAAATGGACTACTGAAAAGGATTACAGAATGCCCTAGAATACTTGAGTTACTACTGGCATCAGTGGGTAATGCGTTTTGTTAATGCTGAAGCATGACCCATTCAAATAATTTTCTTGTTTTCTACCAGCAGATTATTGCACTTAGTCATACAAATATGTATGTATACTTGCAAAAATATATTTTCAAACTTCACAAAGATGTTTTGATACGAGTACAACAGATTTTCTTTTCTTAATGTTTTTTTTTGTGTCCACGATTCATACCTGACAAACCTTTGTGCTTTCACCTAATCTTTTCATCCTCACGTTTTCTCTTAAGTACATATACTCCCAAACTAGATTTTATGCTGTGTTTTCTCTTGGTTTTTATGTAAGAGAATAGAACAATTGCTGGGCCAGCATAAAATGCAGACCACATCTTTCAAGAGAAGTTTAGACATTTGTTATACAGAAAATATGGACAAGTGCCTTTCTAATATTTATCTTTCTATATGCAGAATTACAACAGGGAGTTATGTGTTTAAGTAAAGAAAGCCAAGATACTACGGTATCTTATTTAAGACAGGATCCACCCTGAGAAAGAATTTCAGAACCTTTGTTCCTGATGCAAGTTCTTATACCAAGAATTTTAAAATGGCTTTCCCTCCTTGGGCTCAGAGTCTAGGACAAAAGTACCTTGAAAAGCGTATTTCTCCCTAACCTGATCTAAACATCTCTCTTATTTTCAAATATGAAAATAAAAAGTGAGGTAAGGATACAGAACAGAAGGTGCAGTGAGCAGAAGCTGCCCTAAGCAGAAAGATACATAAGGATTTAGCAACCACTGAACATAAACGTTGCATACAAACAGCTGATTCACTTAACTTATTTTAGCAAGTAGTATTTCAACCATCCACGAACAGCTTGCATCCTGGATCATTTACATACACTTTTAAATATTCTACATTAAAAGCTGGTTTATTTGCTTATACAAGCCTGAATTACAGCCATACAAGTATGATTTTGGTATCCAAAGAAGTCATAGCAGCTGAATAAAGGTTTGCACTTTCTCTAGCACACAGTTGAACAAAAAGTGATTTTTCCATGAGAAGTACCATAATTCTAGTTTTGTGTTTAAAATGCACACAAACTCTATGTTTACTGGTATCATAAACAAAAAGGAAGATTTTACTTTGTTAGGGAAAAGGACACAACAGTAGCTGTACATGTGCAGCAGAATTAGGTAAGTAATGGCCTCTCAGGAATAAAATCAGCCATTATCCCTTGAAGAAAGTAGACAGCTGGGAAGCTGAATTCTGCTGACTATAGCAAGTATATATTTAACTTCACTGAACTGCCTAGAGTTACATTAATGAATCCATCTGAAGAACTCAATTGGGTCTTCCTGTCTAGACTTGAGAAGTAAATAAATATTACCTAATGCATGGTATTCAATACAACAAACCCAATCACATTTATACCCACTTGCTGCAAGATGAAGCAAGCCAGTGATAAGTACTCTGCTCCCTATTTCAGATTGACAGCTGTACTTTGTTTAGTCTGTGTTTTATTACTCTGCCTGTTCCTTACATTCAGTTGCTGTGATTGATACACTGACAGCAATTGATGTGTTTCAAAAAAAGCCTCATTCAATTATAGGAACAATAGGTCAAGTAAGCAATTGAACTACTTGCTGTTGCATCAGAACAGTTACTTGAAGACAGCTATGTGTTTATACAGGTCCAGGTCTATGCAATAGATGAGAAATAATCCCAGTCCACAAGTGAGACAATTTCCCCATGTGTGGAGTCCATGATTTCTCCATAATCACACCTATTTGCATGGTTTTAACTGATAAATGGTACTGCCTTCAGTTTTGGAAAGCCATTACTCATGTAAATGGATGTTTAGAAGCAGTAGGATTGCAGAAAGCAGCAGGCCATCCCTATGCTAATCTCAGCTGTTTTGAACTGCTTTGCAGAAAACTTTATGCAAATAAAGTATGCAATAAATCGTAATTTGTCTTAGTAACACCGGTGGTTGTTTAAAGTTAGCAGTCGGGTAGAGTAAGCCCAAAGCTGACACTAAGTCACCCTTTAATTTTTTCACCCTTTTACTTTCCTGGGGTAACCATTTAACCAAGGGTAGAAAGACACAAAAATAAAGCTCAGTAGAGGGGAAGTGTGGTCAATTCATTCTGCTGTTGAGGTATCAGGATACTCAGCCCCTTGGTAAGAGCAACATTTTCACAGCAAGTAGAGAATTTACACAGCTTCTAATCCTTCAGTCTCCTACATACTATCCAGAAGAGAAAGTTCTTTTCAGCCAGTGTAAAACATCAGTTTTGGGATGTAGCAGGTCAAAGAGATCCATACTTTTGTTTTAAGCCCTTAGGACAATAAGAGGCAAGGCCTACATCATTAGTCTGTAGGCTCCATCAGCAGTTGTTTTAGGATTGCAGCTATAGTTAACAATAGCCATGTTGGTGTTTAGGACTGCAAGTGGGCATAGACACAGACAAACCTGCCTACTCTTCATATCCAGACCTGTTGCAGACTTTTAAAAAACAGCACACAGAAAGCAAATCTGCAAGATTTTTGGTAATGAAAAATACAGTATGCTTAGTTACTGGAGAAAGAGTAGAGAATAATGCTTCAGATTTCCAATTCTTTATTGCCAACAGATTTATATTTAAAATGCCAAGGTCCAAAAAAAAAAAGTAATAAATACTTCACTTTAGGCTGTAATAAATTAAAAAAAATTAACAAGGAATGCACTTTGCCAGCCACAAGTGTGGGTATTTTTGAAAAAAAAAGGAACAAAACAGTTTGGCCATAGTTCACAGTTAAGCAACCGGAAGCTGCTTGTTACAATTATCCCCAACAACGGAGCTCTCCCTTCCCTCCCTTTCCAGATGTGTATTCACAGTTTAACTCCATCAGAGATGCTCTCTTACAGAGCAAACAGACACACTCTGCTCCGAGTTCAAGTGAAATATATCTTTAACAAACATGAAGCAAGGAAAACTATGATCCGAAGAACTCCTTGTCACAACATTTTAGTCCAAGAAGTAGGTTTAGGCTTCTAATAGATGTGTGCCCAGCACACTTGGACAGTCCAGTTTTCGTACCACNGATTCTTTGACTCTTGGGCAGCTCGTTTAGCGGCTTGATCAGCAGCAGGGTTCCCCCTAATTTCTAGGGAGTCCCCTTTTGTGTGGCCCTTGACATGTACTACTGCTACTTCAGATGGTTTTAACAGGGCTTCTAATAGATGTGTGCCCAGCACACTTGGACAGTCCAGTTTTCGTACCACCACACATCCATCATCAACATACTAGTTGTTCCACCATCTCCACTGTAGATTCACAGTGAACAAGAGAGTCCATTGGGTTTAACAGAGTCAGTTCCTTCAGTTACATCGCTGCAGAAGCATGTTCAGAGCATATTCCATTCTGTGTTTTAGTTCCAATGAACATCCAGAAACCAGAAGAGTTGTCAGACGAAAGGTTGTGGATATCCTATCTTCGTTTATGTATGTAAGGAGATATTCCTCACTCTGATTGCAAATTATGACTTTCGTGTGATCATGGTAGAAGTTCACCTGTAAAAGAGAAGTGAGCTGCTGTTTGTCTACTTTCTCCTCGCAGTTTTTGAGACTTAGCTAGTTTTATTGCATTAAAGTATTTTAAGACATTTTCTCTGGTGATGCTACCACACTTACTTGAAACGTGCCATCATTGAAGAGCATCATTAATGCTTTATCAGATTTGAGCCACTGTAAGAGGTAAAGCCGGGGCCTGCGTACATCTGTTAGGCTGGGCAAGTCTCCTCCCTAGGAAAGGGAACAGACTGTGTTAAGCACTCAGTTCACATTTAGTGTATTTTTACAGCCCACGACCCTGAAGGTGCTGAACTTACATCCATGAGGTTCTCCTCCATATAGTGAGAGAAATACTTCAGTACAGTTACTTGGCTAATGAACTGTTCAGGAGCCTCTGTGGCTGAGAAGACAGAGCACTGGCCTAGCTCAGCATAGTAGTGCACTGTCCTGAAGGAGAAAAAAAAGAAAATAGTAAGGTTAGTGATGAGAAATAAATATTTCATGTTTAAACTGCCCTAGTGAGTTTTTGGCTTTGTAATGATTCTTACTTTTTGTCTGGCAGAAGGCTCATATGTGCCCCATTGTTAAAGAGGACCCCAACAGTGTGATCTGACAGCTGGTACCCAAAGCCGTACTTGTTGGAGTAGTCCACCCATTTTGTAACCCACTGGAAGGATGCTGTCAGTTGTTCTTTGGGATTGCTGTCTGCTTCTGGCATGTTCTCCAGACATCCTCTCAATACTCTTGCAACTGTATCAGCAACACTTCCCATGGTACTGTCTTCCAAACCTGAAAAGTAAGGATTATTAGACTGACAAGAGCACATACAGAGAAGACTTTCATTCTAAACCTTTCAGTTACCTAAATTTTAGAGAAATCTAGCCTTAATGACTTTCTAATTTAAATTTTTCAAAAATATTGGCTTTTACAACATCAAAAATAAGAGGATAAAAGCAGATGTTTGTTTCAAACTTTTAAGATATGAGAAAGATAAAGGTGGGATTCAGAATTAAGAGATCACATTTTGCTGCGCTTACATTCACTGCTACTGCTGCAGCTTCCCAAAGTTCCTCTGACTATCATCCGAATGGAGTCTCCAATCTGCTTAGTTTCTGGCAATGCTCCCGGCTTCACCACTGTTGTGATAAGGGGCTGAATCTCCTAGAAGAGATGTCAGACACGTAAACATCAAACATAACACAAGCCAAGGGTTATACACAAGTTCTGCGTGGCTCTCCTGTTTCTCAACAAACGGTAAATTCTAGGGAAACTGGTATTCATGTACAAAGATTACAAAGTACAAAGAGCTGCTGCTAGACTGAGCTTAGAGCAGCACACCAGGTCTTTCTGTTCTTTAGATCTTCAATTTGCATCTCACAGGCTATTAATCAGTTCTCTGCTCTCCTGCCCTAGCAAGGGAGCAGCTGTGTGCAGGTCTGAACACCAAATAGTAAAAGATAGATCTCAGGACTTTATTTGAAGAAGCCCCAGTTAATCATGAACTGAAGCCCTATATTTGGAATATTGAGAAATAGCACCTGGCAGACAAGTTAACACATAGGCAACAATGGAGTCTAGGCAGATACTATAATTACTCAAAAGTCAAAATTTATAGACTTCCTACAAAGGCTACCATACCTTTGTGATGCTTGTTTAAGCTCTCTTAAAGCAACTCTGCTAATCATTTAAGCTTGATTATGCTGTGTACAGCCCCAGTTTTGATATCCAAGTCAAATATAATTTAATTATAGCTACTCCACCCAACTGTTACTGGATTTGAATTGAACTGCACTTGCATATACCTCATCTGTCTTGTGTTTGGGGGCCTGCTGGGTTATCGTTGTCTTCTTCAAATCATGTCTGAGCTTGTAGATTTCTTCATCTTCTTTAGCTAGCCTATCTGCAATACAGGAAAAAAAAAATTTAACTCTGAATCTGGAAGTGCTATTGAATTACAGAAAGCATAACAAGTTAGCTGCAGAAACACATTGTCTCTCTCCAGCACCTTCTTCTAAGCCTGCCATAGACCCCCAGGGAACTGATGCCATTATATACAAATCACTTAAGAGACTAAATTTCAGTAGACATTACAAACTCACAGATGACCAAAATATATGTGGATACTATAAGAAGCATTCACATATGTAAGCCGGCATAGGTGGGCAGGCTGCCATCTATATTTATCAAGAAAAAATCAAAACCAACCCAGGAAAGCTCTGAGACACAGATATAAGTGTTCTGTTGCTATCTCACAGATGTACACTAATATGAAACCGATACAATAGAGATAAGTGGACTGTATCTAGCCTTGAACTTACTATGTGTGTCGAAGTATCTGGCCTTATCCTTTTTACCCCCAAAGAGAGCAGCAGCTGCTTTTTTGAAGAAATTTTTAGCAGGACTTGACAAATGAAAATCAGGGACGGTGTGACAACAGCTTGCAGAAAGTCTGTCAGGTGTAAAGCCCTGTGGAAATGCAATGCAAAAAAATTTTAGACCACAGAGTGCATTTTTGTATGGATTTTTTTTTACAATACTGATAGCACACAGTACCAACCTGTAAGAAGAATTCATGTCGAATTATTTCATCTAGACTGGGCCGATCTTCAGGGTTTTTTGACAACATACTAGCTATTAAATGTTTTGCAGGTGCCAAGAGAGATGAAGGCAGGCTGTATCTTGCTTCCCTTATACATCTGTATGTTTCTTTAAGATTTGTAGTCTCAAACGGGGGTCTTCCCAACAGCATTGTATACCTATTTAAAGGCAAAGGAAAACTACTTTATTTTACACACCCACCGTACTTGTGTCTACAGCTACAAAAAAAAAAAGCTTTGTCTATCTCCCAACATAGAGAATTTCTGCATTTGAGCTACACATTTACGAAAGGCTGTAAATGGATGCAGTACTGCATCCCCTCTGAACTCTCAAAAGCCTAAGCCAGTCACAGATATATTCCATTTCAAAGGCAGGGAAGTACTTACATTACACAGCCTAATGCCCATATATCAGATTCACAGCCATGCCCTTGTTTGTTGAGGACTTCTGGAGAGAGGTAATTTGGTGTGCCACATATTGTTCTGAAAAATCAAAGACATCACAGAGCTAGTTAGTATTTCAAATATAGAGAGGAAGGAGCTATTTTTCATAGGGCAGGTTTTCTTCTCAAGTTCAGACAAGAATTTGAGACATCTAAAGAGTAGCTGTAGGAGCTTTGATAGCATAGATGTTTTTTTCATTTTGTCTTCATGATACTGGAGGAGCAGTAACTAGCTTTTGCTATAGTACACAACTTCCCATTTTCATATTAATTGAGTTTAATTTACTACTAGACTTTAAGTTTTTGATGCTCTTACCTCCTCCTGTGCTCCAGTGGTTCCAGCCTAGCTGCCAAGCCAAAGTCACCCAGCTTCAGTTCCATGTTCTCATTGATGAAGAAGTTACCTGGCAGACAAAGAAATTCCAGTAAGTCCATCTCTGGCAAGGCAGGAATGCATTTGCCCCAGGTGCTGAGTCATACTTTGTTCAGAGCCAGAAGCTAGGCAAGATTTTTTTCTTTTTAAATTAAGAATGCTTAATGTCATCCCTTAAGTACTACGAGTTTCCACTGTAAAGACAGACTAAACTGATTCTACTAAACAAACCATCACCATACAAGGATAATGTAGTACAGTGCTGACAGGGCTGGAGGAGTGCGTTTTGAAGTTGGCGAACTTACCTAGTTTAAGATCCCTGTGTAAGATTTCCTGTTCATGAAGATACTTTAGCCCTGACACAATTTGCCTGAGGTAGTATCGTACTTCTGGTTCTGTCAATACCTTCCTTGCTTTTAAGATGTGAGCCATTGACTGCAGAGGAAAAACAAAGGCAGAAATGTCACTGACAATTCATGCACAAGACTCACCTTAAGCAAAAGTAGATGAGTACAGAGAGACAAGAAATAAAGCCACAAAAAATAACTTTTACACGCCACACATATAAATTAGTTGCAGATTCCAGGTAAGTAAATACTGGATTTCTCCCAGTTGATGCTCACCCTTCTACTGCAGTATTCCAGAAGAATGTAAATATTCTCTCTGTCTTCAAAGTAGTGGTAAAACTGAACGATATGCCTATGATTAAGCATTCTGTGCAGCTCAATCTCTTTATCAATCTGAAAAGATAAGACAGTGGGAAAGAAGAAAGGTATCGTTAGCCTTACTTCCACAAGGTTGAGAAGAGAGCTCTATCAGAACCATTTCAGGAAAAGGGGTAATCAATCCAGTGCACAAAGAAGAAAAAAAAAAATTCATGCATACATACCTTCTCCCTTTGATGAGGTTTTGCTACTCTGCTGTGAGGAATGATTTTCGCAGCATAAACTTTATTTGTTGTCAAATCTGTCATCTCGTAACACTTGGCAAATCCACCCTAGAGAGACATAGGAGAAAAAGGCAATTAGAGCAGGTATAAATGCAGTCCCGCACTTAGTCATTCACCAGCTCATGTATTAGTCAAGAAGTGCAACTTCCTCAGCAAAGCGCAATTTTCTAAGGACAGGTCCTGAGTTCATCGCCTGTCGGAAGGCTCGCGCTCCCCACTCCCCGCATGCAATATCTAAGTCATTCCCGCGGGCTCCACCGAGCCGAAGGCACGATTCCGGGGCGGTAAGGGCATTCGGACCCACGGCGCCTGGGCCGGGCGGCGCTGGGCAGGTCGTGGGCGGCAGCGCGGCGCACTCCGCTGGGAAGCAGCCCCGCAGCGGCAGCGCCCCCCGGCCGCCCCGCGCTCCGCCGAGGAGCGCGGCGAGCTTGGGCACACCGGCCGTGGCCGCGGGAGGGCACGCGGCTCGCCGCGGCTTTTACCTTTCCGAGCACCTTGCCGCGGCAGTAGCGCTTCCCTGTCGTGGGGTCGGTTATAATCCGGGAGACCTCGGCTGCGGCGTGGCCGTGCTGGTGCGGCTGCTGGTGCGGGGGCTCCTCCGCCTTCTTCCTGCGCGACTCGCCGCCGGCCGCTCTGCCCGCTCCCGCCTCGCAGCACTTGGCACCGCCGCCGCCCGGTGGGTGGGCGATAGTCCGTAGCAGCTCCATCACCGCGCCCCGCCGGCTCCGTCCTGCCTGCCCTCCTCGGTCCTGCTTCACCTGCCCTACTCTTCCCACCCGTCCTGCTCGCGACACCGAGCACCCCCTCGGCTCGCCCTTTATAAAGCGGGAGGCGGCTCCGCCCCAGCGCTGCGGGGCGGTCTCCCGGAATCCGCTCCGCCCTCGCGGCTCGGCCCGCCCCGGCAGAGCCGGAGCCGAGCTGGGGTGTTGTGCTGTCTCTTGCCCGGCTGTGTGGCGAGAGGAGAGCCGAGGGGCGCGGCGGACAGGGGCTGAAGCACTCTCTTGTCCCCCTGCAGCGGCGGAGGTTGCTCTGGCCGCTGCCGTCCCGTGTGGGAGCTCGACAAAGAGAGCTCCAGCGTAAGATGTGTTTTCCCTCGCTCGAGGATTGCTGCGTGCGGGGCAGTGGGGGGTGGTGATGGACGATCCGAGCTCTGACCTGTTGCTGCACGTGAGGAACGGAAGGAGTTTGTCCCGCCTGTGACAAAGCAGCTCCACCACAGCAGAGAGACGGGGCCAGCATGGAGCTGAGTCCCATGGGTTTGCTCAGATGGTGCAAATCATTGGTGTGAGTGTCCCACTGCCAAGGGGCTACCGTGTCCCTCCCTTTGTAAGTAGAGCCCGTGCCTAGGGACACCCCCCACAGATGTCTGACAACAGTCAGCTCTAAAATCTCCTCATAAGCAGCAAATAAATCAAGTTGGAAGGCACCTGAAGACAATTGTAGCATAGGGCCTCTGTACAGATGATAAAAAGTGAAGCATAGTCTGGGAGAAAAATATTAAAATGTGAAACAATTTTGTATTTCTCTATTCTGAAGATGCAAAAATGCCAAAATTCTTCATTTTCTTAGTGTGTTGCATATTTCTGAAGTAGTATTTTCTTGTTGGCAGACAAAATACGTCTACCTGCTTTGATTGGTGGTAAAAATCAAAGACTAGTTGATTTAGTAGGAACGACTCCCAGAGCATGTAACTGTGTAAGTTATTTCAGTGTCAGTCCCTAAAACTGTCTCATTTTGCATCTTAAAATAACAGAATATACTTATTTTAGAGTGTCAACAGCAGGATGCATGCCTCAACAAAACACACAAAGTCCCTCCAGCCAAAACCAGCAGAAATGTAGAACAACAATATTTGTTTAACTCCATAAGTATTGCTTTACGAAAGTAGCAGTGGTCACCTGTTAAATATACTGGATTGTGAACACTCTTCTGCCCATCCACAGTTTTTTAATGGGCATGTGCTGCTGCTGCATTCAGGTGCCTTCCTAACTCACTCTGCAAAACCTAGTCAAGTTACATTAGTATTATTAGTCATTAACCATAGGGGTAGAGATAAAAAGAAGGAAAAATTGAGATACACAGACACTGTTCAGTCCTGAGCCCCCTCAGTCCTTTGTCTTACAGGCATTGACTTCCTCGACAAATGTTTTTACCCTCGCATAACCTTACCTTTCTCTAAATTTCCCGTTTTTACAAAATAAGTTACAAATAATAAACGTGATTTCTCTATGCTTTGTTTAGTGTCAGTAAATTGCTTTGGTTTGCTGCACTGAAAGGCTTTTGGGGAAGGGGAAATTGGCAGAATAGAAGTACACGTTTTCCCTCCTCTGGAAAGAAGTGGTACTGCACATAGTAAAAAGCAAACGTAAGAAAAACAAGCTTTGTCTGGTAAAGGTTTAGGGAAGATTGTTAAGCTTGACTTTAAGAGGACACAAGCATATGGTTCAACCTAAGTCCACAAAGTGTTCTGATAAGCAGGACTGGCACTATTTGTTCTCACCTACTTTGCTGAAACGAAGTATTTAAGCTGTGTTCCCTCTGAGTTACAAAGGCTATCAGGCTGCCGAGCTGTCCCATGCAGCAGTTACTCGAAGACGGATTCTCCCACATTCTCATAGGAAGCATTTACCTAACACTTATCTCAAGGTGCCAAGTTGACTATACTATCTGCTGTGATTTTACAAGGCAAACTTGCTTTCTTCTAAAGGTGATCACGTGGATAAAACAACATTACAGTAAATGCTTGAAACTGACCTTTTTGTATCTTGAAAAGGAAAGCCGTCCTAGCCTGTGCTCTGTAATCTCCCACTTTTTCTTCCAAATTACATTAACAAAATGCTCAAATATACCTGCAGCCTGCACAAGAAGCTTATTTGCAAGCTGGCTAGGATAGCAGCATCTCTGTAGCCAAATCAGTATAGAGCATTACAGTTTCCCTGCCAAGAAACAGGGCAAACCTAGCCCAAAACCAGGCCTCAGGCATTCCTTCTGTCTCTGTCTCTAGGAAAAAAAGCAATCACTTACTCCTACAGCTCCATTTTGACACAAATATACTGCTGTTCATAAAAGCCATATTACTGAGGGTTTGGGAAGACTGGGTATACATAAATCCCTGTTCAGATGAGGAATGGGAATTTGACAGAGTCAGAAGCTATCTGATTACAGGCTTGTGGGAAGAATATCTTGTCAGGAACCACTTATTCTTATCCTAACATTATGAAAGCGAGGTGTTCAGAGACTTAAATTTCCAAAAAGAAGTACATTAAATCCTGGATGTCCAACTTCATGAATATTATGGAGCTTCATCACTGTGTTCATGAGCAGGATTTTGCCAGGGAAACCAAACCTTTATATGAAATCAGGACTAACACCATATACATGGCTTTCAGACTGACTCTCAACTGAACTTTCTGAATATTTGGTGCCACTAATATGATTTTCCCTACCCAGTATGCCAATCTAAGCCAATTCAGTATGCTCCTACAGGTAGATGCTCAGTTCATATTGGACTCGGGTGGCAGCCCACTGGTTTGGCAGGGAGGCCTGACCTTTTACCTGGCTGGCCTCATAATTTGATTTCTGCTATCTGGTTAGCTGATAACTCTCCTGCCTCAGGTTAGCTTTTCGTAGAACCATGTTTTTCATTTAGCTGGTACTGGAGTGCCCTCAGCTGTTAAAGAGACGTTATGGCAGTCTGTCCTAAAAGAATTGTATTCTACTTCAAGATGGGACAAACGAATGAGTTCCATGAATAGCGTCTTCACTGGAATATGAATCAACATATACAAGCAACTTAGTTCTAGAACATCACCCTATAGAAAATGTGTTACTAAAATTGGGGCTTTTACACAAAGTTCTTCATGATGTTTCTGACTTGTCTTACTTTATTAAGTCTCATTTAACTTCTCGGTTTATTACTGTCTTGGTTTAGGGCAAATTTGGGAGGAAACTTCCAATGAGTTTTTTTTTAGAAAGCAAATTCAAGTGACCCCTCCCTTATACCTGTTCAGGAAAGATTTCCTTGGAGAAATGTGGAAAAAATTGTTTCTTTAACAAGCAAAGTACTTACAAACATGAAAAAATCAATAATATTAAACAATGAAACTTTTCATTGTTCTGAGGAGACGGCAAATGCAGACAGTCCTTGTCGTGGGGCGTAGCTCGGCTCGCTCAGTCTCTTACCAGTCCCTCCTGCGCTGGAAAATGCCGTCCCGGCCCCGGTGCGCCACAGGCGTCAGCTCCTGGTGTTTTTCTGGGTTTTCAGCTCCAAGGAAAAGAAAAGCCACAGCCCAGGGAACTTCTCTGTCTCAGCTAGCTAAAAACTGACTAAAAGGAAAGGAGGGCTCGCTCCCGCTGTCCGTGCTGCAGACAGCACAGTCCGTGAGAGAGAATGCGGGGGAGCAAGTGCAGTTTCTGCAAACAAACTGTGCTTCTTTTTCCCCCTTCACTCTCAGAACCAGTCTTAAAGTGCAGAACTTAATATCCAGCATAAACAGAACAGACAATTGGGGATACAAGCATCATAAAGTCACCCTAGGATAATTACCTAATTTATCCTCTGAATTTTCAGTTCCACACCAGTCTTTTCTCACCACCCCATATGGGTCTATATGTTCTCTGTTTTTGTTTTCCACGCCTCTCCTGTTCTCCAGGGCACTAGTTTTTGTGTTTCCGTAAAGTGTTCACTTCTAGGGTTTCTAGTATAGGCATCCTTAACAAATAAATTGTAAAACACACAAAAGCTGGACTAGGTATAGAATTAAGCATTTGTTCTGATGCTGCCATGCAGTTTCAGTGTGTCACTTCCCTTGCAGGATTTTAGTGTCATAGATTGTTCTTATACACAGGTATGATACCATTTGCTCTCCTTAAATCATTGCAGAGCTAGTGCAAAGCACTTGTTTCTGCTATAACTCATGTATTTTCATTGCCTTTGTTTGAAGCTTGGCAATGTTTCCAAAGACCTGAATTCTTCAGCAGTTTTGTTTGAAGTGATCTACTAATTAAAAATCAGGCAGACGGCCAAGAGCTTAAGGCAATCTTATGTTTTCCCAGAAAGATCTCCCAAGAAAAGAGGAGGATGTTTAGGGCAGCAGTCACACAGGCTGTGCTAGTTTTTAGTTCCTTTTAGGGTGGTGCCAAGGTCTGTTCCCTCCCTGCCTGCTCAGTTTAAGTTCCCTGGGGCTGGCAGGAAGACAGGCTTGCAGTTGTGGTAGTTATAGGATCCTGCATTTGGTCCCCAAAGACACAAAACTCTATTTCTTTGAATTTAATGAATACTTACATGGTCAAGATTGATGGATAGCTCTGAAAGGTGTTCCCCCAGAATATATGATAGAGTATGAAAATAATATAGCTCCAGCCAAGTGTCAGTGTCAAGTGAAGACAATGTCAAAGAGACTCATCTTCCTCTTAACCCTCACTACTCTCTCATTCTTCCCCTGTGCTGCCTGGGCTGAATAATGTCACACAGCTTTATTTCTGGCACTAGCCCCCACCCTCAGAAAGTGCAGTAACACCTTCGTACAGCATCTGCTTCTAAAAGTGAAGTCAGACCACAGGTTTGCACATGGTGTTACTTTTCTCATGTTGTTTTATTCACAGCTTGACTTGTTTTTCTTGCATATGCCAGACGAAACAAAGATTATACTAACCTCAAAGTTGAATACTGCAAAAGTAGACTATAAAGCTTTTGCCTTTAAAGGTTTTAAAAGAGAATAGCATCAGATACATAATTTCCTTCAATGGAATTTTCTATAGCCACTATTTGCCACCCTTACATGCACTGAGGAGAAACAACAGTGCAAACTGTATTAACCATCCATAAGAAACCGTTAAACTTAATGACCACAAACACGTGCAAATATTTCATGTATTGTCCTGTAGGAATCACCGTCATTCTGGATTTTTCTGCGATGTGAATGCTCCTAAGTGCTTACTTAGTTAAAGACTATCTGTCCACAAGACATTTAGGGAGGCATCCTGGCACTGTGGCTGCTTGGTCTGCTATAAGCATCTCTTTTCAGAAGCTGCCACAGCTTCTGGTGACTTTTGGTCCCATTTAAGGTGCTTGAAACTTTGTGAGTCCAGGACTTGAGACACCACATGCTGGTGATGGAGTTGTCATGGCTAGAATTAGCCTGCCTCCTGTATAAATGACTGCTAGGCCCATTATGCAACTGCATTGATCATACAGAAGGAACAAAAATCTGTGTGATGGTAAAGCTTCATGCCCAGTATTAGAGACTCTAAGCTTCAAACCTGAGGAACAATTGGAGTAGTGTTTGGTGGCCTAAAAGGACTGTCTAGAATCTTTTGTGTTGGCTTTTTTTAATTATTATTATTTAGCCCTTCTCAATGCCCAAATGTCTTACACATAAAACCTCCTTGTTAAAGGAAATAATGCCAAAGGGTAGTCAAAATCCTCTAAACAGAACAAAGAGGTCAGTACTTCGGTTGGTATGTTTCCCTTCCTGATCTCCCTTCCTCTTTCCAATTTCATCATCAAGTATTGCAGGATACAGTACAGGAGAGTTGCTTACCAATTAGGCTAAGTGTTAATTTTCTTTCTATGGATAGAATAGCAGCTTCCTGAATCCTAAGGACAGAAGTCAGTGCTACTGGAGCTCAGATAACACAGACAACATAGAAACAGGGTTATGAGATATATGATGTAAGAGTCTATGTCATAGGTTATCTGTCTTATGACACTCTCTTCTAAAACCATACCTGGTTTTTATGCATGTGCTGCCAGAAACTAGACATGTACAGGCCACTTCTGACTATGTATTAGAAACATAAAGCACAAGAGAGGAGAACATTTATTAGATTGTAAACTTTTCTTGTCTTACTTTCTGTAATTCACTAGGATTGTAGAACAAAACAAAATATCAAATGTTCTGGCAAATAGGAGTACCAGTTATTATTCCTAATTCTCAACAGTTGCAGCTAATGTTCAAACAGAGCAAGACAGTGATGCATGTTGTAATAATGTTTGAATATAGAGAAACTCTGGGAAATTCAAGTTGAAAGTAGGAGAGTTGAGGGTCTACAGAAAAATGAGTTACTGCATAATTAGATATAAGCCAGCACTCCCTATCAGCACTGTACCTACAAGAGGAGCTCATTGCTACCAAAGCAAGACATGCCAAAAGCAATCCTGAATAGAGCAGACTGGAATCTGCTCAGGAAGAAAAACTGGGCTGAAAGCTGCCATTGTCAGAGGCAAGTGAAGCAACCAACTCATCTGTGAAAGAAGGGCATCCTGTCCTCTGTCATTGGGATTTTATTAAACTAAATTTACAATTATTATCTTCCATAGATTTCTTCTATATACTGCTCTAAGATAAAAACAATAAGATTTTAAAAAGCATGTAGTAAAGGAGATTTAATACCATAGGTTACAATCAAAATTTTGACATGACAGAGGCATGTATTCAGAGATTCCGTGGAGAGCTGAGAACCCCACTTTCAATAAGCTCTTTTCTGTCTTACATCAGAAACTCTTCTGTATTTCTTACCTTGTGTTATATATTGATATCTACAGTTTTTTCCAGGTAAAAGTTATTTCTAAATTTATGTAAATATTTAAAAGTGGCAGGTACTAAATATAGTTTATTGGAGTTACACTTGTCCTGACTGCTGATCTGAAGAGTTGAAGCATGTAATTAGTAAAGTCAGTGTACCAAATGAAAATAGATCACACATTGATCAATGGCCTCTAAGGAACATTAAGACATCTAGGAAACAGGGACATACAAAGTCTGGTCTGCTGGCCTCTTTAAGAATAGAAATGAGAGCAGGTGATATTTAAGACAGAATGGATAAAAGAAAAGATGAACAAAAAGGATGCCCTAAATAGATATACGTGAAAGTGAAAATCCCCACTGGATTTTTTCAGAAACTCACTTTGAGCCTTTCATTCCAGCATGCTTTTCTGATTAAAGCTATTGTTAGCATCAGCTACCCAGGGAAGGTAGGTAGGCCAGTGCCGTAGTTTCCTTTTCTGAGTTTAGCTGTATGGTCCACCAATGACCAAAGACCTCAGGCAGTTATTGGAAATCTGCTTTTCAAACTAGGGAAGCCAGTATCTTGAATAAAGCTACTCATCAGTGGAAAAAAAACCCTACAGGCAATCATATTTGACAAATGCAAACAAAGACAGAACTGTGAGAAGGAACCTGGTGTCAAAATGATACATACACTAGTCAGGAGGGAAAATATTGCCCTCTGAGCACGGGGTATCTGTTTGGGTGTTGCCACTGTCCTGACAGACTAGACACACACTGGGGAGTAAAAAATCTGTATACTTCCCAGCGCCACAGCAGATGTTTTTCTGCACATCTGTGCTGAGAGGAGACAGTTAGGACTGCCCAAAGGGAACACAAAAATTCAGTTCCACAGCTATAGACTGACACAACCATTTTGTTCAACACAGAGGACGTTTGGGAAAATTTTAGTTCCATCAAATCTTTAATTCTATTTCAAATTGACATTTTGTGCCAGTTTGGGTTGTGGGTTCTCAGTTGGCCTTTAATGTCCTGTATTACTTGTCATGGGGCAGTTTTTAAATCTTGAAAGCAGTTATTATTGGCACAGATACACCATAGCAAATTTATTGTGTAACACATACACCACACTTTCATGTCTGAAGTGCATAGCAATGCTGCAGAGCAAATGCAAAATAATGCAGAAAGATAACATTCAACAGAACTTACAACAAGGTAAAAACAAGAACACAAGTAGTTACTGCAGCTCTGCAATGCAAAGAGAAACTTTGGCATCTGGCAAACGGTGACCCTTTGGAAAGGAAGTAAAACATTGCAAATACAAGTTTAGGAACAGGATGTGACTGCTCAGCCTACAACATGGATTATTGGATTTTTGAAATGAGTTTGAGCTAATTTTAACTCTCATTTCAAGTAAAGCAGATCACTTCCTTCAGTGAATGTATAGCAGTGACCTTCACAGCAAACTGTGAGGCTTCTCCTATGGAAGCCTGCATTTAGCTTCAAAAGTATCTGCTTCTATTTTTGACTTTCAGAAAGTCTGTGTGCTAAAAGAACTATCTCTCTTTTTAGATATGTCAACTCAAGTTTATGAAAAATATTGCTTCTCCCTTGTCTGGTTTATATATTTAGATTCTCATGGCAGAGATTCTGCCACTAAAAACTTCCTGATTTTTCTTAGTTATCTCATTACTCTTAGCATTAGATGACAGATTTAAGACTCATAGAATCAGCCAACTCCTGACTTAAAGGGACATGGACAGTTTTCACCTATCTAAGTAGTGACAGAAAGTCATCATCAGCATTCCAAATAACACCCAATTGAGATATATGAAGGAAATAGTCCAATACACTTGCATAAAATGTATCTATTTTTAAAAAATCAATATTTTGTTTTACTGCCCTTGGGCTCCTAGGTGATGATGCCTCTGGTTAGAGGTACGGTAGTTAAGGAAACATCGCTGCTTCTAGAAGAGCAGTCCTGGTTAAGAGAGGCAGAGAGTGAGCAGTCATGAGAAACTCTGGTTCCTATTCTTTCACTTCACACTTGCATGTGTTCTGCAAGAAAACAGGAAAAGGTCATCTAAGTGGAAAACAATGTGGTGAGTGTTGTTTTTAAGCACCTTAGAGTGCTTTAAAAAGTGCATTTGTGGTTGGAACAAATGTTTTCAAACCTCATGCAGCCCTACAGGCTTGAGGAGGAGTGACTTGAGAGTTCAGCAGCAAGGGACCTGGGGTGCTGGTGACAGCAGCTGAACATGAGCCAGGGTGTGCCCAGATGGCCAAGGCAGCAAATAACATCCTGGCCTGGATCAGCAATGGTGTGGCCAGCAGGGCCAGGCAGGGATTGTACCCCTATCCTGGGCACTGGTGAGGCCACACCTCGAGTGCTGTGTCCAGTGCTGGGCCCCTCAACTCAAAAAAGTTCTAGACTGTGTCCAGAGGACAACAAGGCTCATGAAGCAAGTAGAGATCACGTCTTATGATAAACATCTGAAGGAGCTGGGGGTGTTTATCCTGGAGAAGTGGAGGCTCAGGGAAATCCTCATTGTCCTCTACAACTGCTTGAAAGGAGCTTGTTGGTAAGGTGGGGTCCAGTCTGTTCAAGAGTGTGTGCAGTGAGAGGGCAAGAGGAAATGGCCTTAAACTGAGACAGAGGATATTTAGGTTAGATACTGGAATCAATTTTTTCACTGTTAGGGTGGTCAGGCACCGGAACAGGTTGCCCAGGGAGGTGGTGTAGTCACCCTCCCTGGAGGTGTTCAAGGCTTCTGGATCTGGTGATGAGTGAAGTTTAACAGTTTACAGATTATCAGCAGTAGTGCTGGGTTGACAGTTGGACTAAATGATCTTGGTCTCTTCCAACACTGATGATTTGATTCAGAATTATTATGATTTCAGTAAGACTAGTCCCCAAACATGTCTTTGCAAGAAAGAAACAAAGCAGCTAAACTACTTAACAAGTTTCTGTGATCAGGAAGTGCAAATGCCCAATCTATATGCATTAAGAACTGCAGGCTTTGTTGGGCTTCATTAGGCCCAGACTTGTCTCTCTCAGGTAAATTCAATGTCTACCCTCCCCTCCCCTCCCCTCCCCTTCCCTTCCCTCCCCTTCCCTTCCCTTCCCTTCCCTTCCCTTCCCTTCCCTTCCCTTCCCTTCTCTTCCCTTCC